>JAECUM010025855.1:0-23318 GCA_016617855.1 Megalonaias nervosa | reverse complement strand
ATATATAGTTTATTCACACTACATCATGTCACTCGCTTTCAATTATTTTAAATGAAAATATTTGTTACATAGTTTATGAATAAGTTTGGATAATTTTTGTTTAATTAGATGCATTTGTATTACTTTTAATCAAACTATATGCATCCCACTTGGCATGTGAAATTAACGATTTACCTTTCTTCAGACCAAGGGTGCTACATCATACTGCAGCATAATTTATTAGTTAACAAAATAAAAACAAACACAGCACAATATTTATTGTTGATGACTTATAAAGGTGAGTCATGGCTTTTGTATCAAATTTTATATACAATATTTGTCAAATTAACCGTGATGACATATTGATTTTCAGAATTATTTAGATTGTGATTTGTGAACTAACAGTCGTGTGGTCCACGGCAGAGATTAAATTATCTGTAACCAAATGGGGATATTGTCATAAAGAATGCATTTCACACACACACACACACACACACACACACACACACACACGAGTACAGAATAATTATGATAAAATACTCATATAAAAATAGTATTTTGTTTTTCTTTTGAAGTTTGAAATTTTTCTTTAGGAAATCAACAAAAATGATAACAGTTCTCTTCCAATGAGATAAACATGAATTATCTTGGTATTGCAAAATACACAGTGTATTCCTTTAAATAAGTTGAACATTAAATGGAGAGTATAATAATAGACGTATTTAGAAACAGTATGGTACATTCATAAACCTATCATAAATGAAGAATGTCAAACAGTTATAGCAGAGTACAAACTGTTCCAGTTCCAATTCCGTCTTGTTAGCATATGGAAATGACATCATATGGTCAATCAATGGCAGTGCTTTGCTGACATAGAGTTCATTATTTTTAATAACTATGCATCAACACTATCACTAATCGCAACATCTGCAACTCTGTTTATATGTAACATCTTTTATATTACATGTTTATCATGAAGTTTACCTTAGACAATAAAGGAATAAAAAATTAACTGGTTTTTCATTTTAATCTGAAGATAAACATGGAAGCTAACAAGAAAACATGCTTTCCACGTATGAAATGCTAATCACAATAACACGTATTCATTGTGATATTACTTCTTTGCCACATTATAACCATAATGTGATATGACTCAATTAAATTCAGTTCCACATTTTAAACCTACATTTAAAAGACATTGACAAGTAATTTCTAACAAGTTATGTGTAACTATGCCAAAGAACAATTTGCCGAAAAGGTATGTTATCGTCCCTTTTGTTAGAAATGTGTTATATAATTACATTGTACTAACTAAATCTAGGGAGCGACAAAATGTATGCGTGCTTACGACCTAGACTAAAGATTGATTTCATATTAAATTAGAAAATGAAGTCATCGCACGAACTAGAAAAAACCCATTTAGTCTGGACAAACGAGGACATAGGATAGCATTTCTCTTGAGAATCATTACCTCTTGGAACCACGGTCTTGAAATGGGCTTTAAATTTAGTGTTGTTATGTTAACCCCGACTGGAATGATTTGTCCTTTGAATTATCTCCAGACTGTTTTAAATATATACACACCTAAACGTTTACTATACGTTTAAATAAAATTAGCGGAAAGTCCAAAAAACAACAGATGACCGCGGATCTTACGAATGATTTGGACGAATGGGAACTAGTCAAGAAATAGGTGAAGATAAAATACTATATTTGGCTGGCCAGGATTGTTTGTTACTGAAAATACAATTTTAGAAAAAAATGTTGAGAGTTTATCCTTGTTGTAATTAAACAAAAATTAGAAGCAGTGTTTTATGAATGGAATTTAAGTCCTTCTACCGGCTTGAATTTGAAAAACTCATTACTGAAGTTAGCACATGACTCATTGATGCGGAATTGAAAGCACATGATTCAATCACATTTCGGTCCAGAAATATGTCGGCTTGTACAATTTTCTCTATAGAGAAGCTTGCATTAAGGATATATTTATAATGATCAAAATAGGTTTGACCATAAGTATTCAGAAATCTAAATTCATTGAAGTTTTGATATTATGATACTTCCATGGGTATACCATCGGAACTGAATTAGTACAGTGAGTCACATACTATAAAGATTCAACTGCCAAAAACAAACAAATACAGGGGAGGCAACTACTTTATGACCGGATATAGCCGAATAGAAAGCTGATTATTCTTGATAAACAAGCGATTGTTCCACAGGAAATAGCGGCTTCGAAAAAAAATATGATATAAACTGACCACCCTGTTTCAGCATATACTGAATGAAATGGTGTTATATTGATTCAAATGGTGATGAAATAGTTCGTGCGTGAAACGGGTTAGGTACTTTTAACTGTATTTAAGGACGCCGACCTGAAAATTCACTAAGCTACAGACGGTGCTGTTCAGAAAGAACTACATCAATCAATTTTATTTTGCAAAAAATTACTTTCATGATATTTTAAACTATGACATTGAAACGGACTTGACCACTTGTTGCTAAAACATTATTCGAACAGTATCCAGACAGCAACCTTGCATATTTCAATGATTCCGGACTTAACGAATTGTGCTTACTCAATATTGAATGTGAACTTTTACATCATGAAAAGAAGAAAGAAAGATAGATAGATAGAAAGAATGAAAGAAAGAAAGGAAACAGCAATAAACAAATAAACAATGGTGTACATGTATAACAGAAGATTATTTTTCTGTAACCTGTGATATTGAAAAGTGGGGAAAAGTACAGCATAATAACATGACTAGATATTTTAATAACTATTCTTCACAAGGAGGAATCATAGAAAAATTAAATGGAAAAAGAGATAGGAAAGAGTGAGAATGGTCTAATACATACCTGTATTTGGCTGTTGACAAAACATCAAAAAATTGTCCATTGGAAACAGAACGGAATGTTGAAGCATCTAATTAAACAAATTCAGGTCGAATGTATATTGTTTCTTCTCTGTTCAGCTTAAAGAGCGTGATAATCGCATCATACAACCGACTAAGCTAACATTTAAACTGATGAGGAGGAAAGCTCTTCGAGCGGCATACATTCCCGAGAGAGAAAGAGAGAGGTTCAATCAATAATTACAAGCAGAATTAGCCAAATTTGCTTAGTTACACATTATGTAAATTTCTCATTTTTTAGCTAACCATTTGCTTCCTAAAGACGCGAGAGAACTTACGATTTTATTAGTGAACATGGTGGAATGTCATGGAAGGCTTAAATAATCTGGTACTTTAATGTTATTAATTATGTTGTTCAAATGGTGATTAGGGAACAGAGACTTGTCTTCAAACCACCTGCGTCAAATTACGTTCCTACGTTTATCACACTATTCTGTAAGAGTTCTCCTGAGGCACTACAGATGCATATTTACACAGACTGGTATTCGAAATTTATATATTTACAGTCTCGTATTCGAAATTGATTCAATCCTTATTTCTGATGATGAATTTTAAAACCGTGTTTAATAAAATAATAATAATGACAATAACAGTAGCAAATGAAAATAATAATAATAATAATAATAATAATAATAATAATAATAATAATAATAATAATAATAATAAATAAATAAATAAATAAATAAATAAATAAATAAATAAATAAATAATAACACGAAGAACGAAGTAAAGAAGACTAAATGACAAGGATAGACTTTATGAAGACAGACGCAATGAAAATAAATAATAGCTTATTACGATGATTTGGAAAATTTCAGATGCACATTATTATGAAACTAAAGACGTTGTAGACTTTATCCTTTTTATAAATTAATGTTATCTTTTTTCTAAATTAATGTTATCAGACGAAGAGCGTACTCTTCAATGTACATGTTATAAGTCGCCAAAAATATAAATTTAAATAAATTATTCTTTGGTGTCTCATTATTATCTAGAAAGAAAAAAATACTTATTTAGATAAAAAAAAATTGAATTGTTCATAACAAATAAAAACGAAGAAATAAGAAACTAAAAAGAAAGAACTAAAACATATAATAAATTTGTAGACAATGAGAGATGACTGAGTAAAAGTAATATTTCGGAAACTTAGATAACTGGACTTCACACCATAGAAAAAGAGTATACATATAACAATGTAAGTAGTTATATGTGGCGCCTTAGCCTCATATGGCTTTAAAAAAGTAAAATGGCGCAAAAATATAGCCTTAAACGGGAAATGCACATGAGAATGGCATTATAGCCTCAATGGGAAATGAACATGTGTGACGTCACGGTACTGGACACAGGGGTCAAATGGCAACAGTGTTACAAGATGCTGTGCTCAATCTGGCAGTGAATTGACCTTACGCCACTTGTCAATCACTCTGAATAAATCAACCAATAAGCGAGCATAAATTAGACACACCTCCAGGCATTGCTTAAGTCTGCCATTTTCCTCCGACAAACTGCTTGTAGCAACAATGAATTGATTATGATAAGTATTTACAAATTTTGCAATGATTTGTTGATTTCTCGATCGATAACGGTGAAAAGAAGTCTTGTAATTCTGACAGCCAATATCCAGATCGTCTAAATGGAGGAATTAGATGTATTCCTTTCCCGAAACATAGGCGAAACTTCGATGGATAACGACTTGTCGCGTGTACGATCAGCTGAATAAAGACACAATTGATGGCAATTGTTTGCATAAAAGTATGTCCCGTTGATAGCTTGAAAACAAAAAGAATTTGAAATTGAAAAATATATATGTAAAAATTAACGTTTCAAGAATATAGGTGGAGAACCCCCTAACTTTCGGGTTTTGATATATATTATTTATTCTTGTATAGGAAGCGCTGGACTCAAGGCTGCATTATTTTAAAGTTTGAAAATTTACACTTTAATGTTGGCTTGTCCCAAAATTAATGATTTATCGTCTCGATCTTTCAGACACTAGCGTGACGCTTTACTTTCTCATTGGGTTGAAGGAGCAATGGGGATACAAACATGTAATTAGTAATAAAGAAATACAAAATAAAGGTTTCAAATAATTGTCTTCCGATATATTAAGCATGCATTTACATGTTTACATCAACAGACATCATCGATCAAAGTTCCATCTGTCCAACATAGCAAACCTTAAAATTATTATGTACAACAGTATACTTCTAAACAGTAATTATTTACGATTTTGTTATTAATTTTTAATTCATATACTTCCAAGGCAGCACAAACATAAGTCAGATAAAATTAACAAGGATAACATTATCTGCTAAATACATCTGCATCTTTTGGAGCAAGTTTCCTTTCATATAAATAAGTTCTTAAACAGCTTTACAATTGATTGTTATTATTTAATGAAATAAAAAAACTTAGGTCATTAATGTACGAACTTGAACTACATATATAAATATTGTCTACTGCAGTATATTTAATGCAACTTTGTAATTTTATATTTTTAAGAATAATACAAATCACATTAAATAAACATATCACTTAAACTGAAACATATTTCTTTGCCAAATACTGCATGTTTGTCGGAGGTTAAGGCACGTGATTTGGTAAGCGGAGCGATCTATCTTCTGGCGTAAGGTCAATTAGAAGTTCGAGTTGAACTGAACAAGCACTACTGTAGGTAGGAATGGAGAAAGGCTATGTGAAATGTTTATAATGACTAGGGTTGATGGAGGCAGAAGGGTGTTATAGGGAAAAAGGCGATGGTAGGGTAAAAAAAAAAACATAGGCATACACAAACAAACAAACACAAACACAAAGAAACAACCACACACAAACATACTTATACAACGTAAAGACACACAATTTGGCAATGAGTATATCTTCTCGAGGCAATTGATTGGCTCGGAAAAAGGCCGCTGGCTTCTTCTTCCTCTTCTATTTTCTCCACTTCTTCCACCATCTCCTCAGTTTGCATAGTATTGTTCATTACATTTTCTCTTCTTCAGGGATCCAGTCTGGATGCCACATTGCTCTAAGCTTTTCCTGCAGCTTCATCCGTTTCTCATTTAGCCTGTCAAAATCTTCTTTTTGTCTTTCTATTTTCTTTTTCCTTCCTCTCCTTTGCCCAGGTAGCTTTGATCTTGTCCAGTTCCTCTTCCATGACTCTTCTGACTATCTTTTCAGCTTTATTTAAATTGACTGATCCCCATTACACATTCCACAGGGGTAGGTAATATCAATCTGCCATGACCTCTATCTCTTCTAAACAAAACCATTTGACTTTCACCATGCAATCAATTGCCTTCTTCAGTTTTCCCACTTTACAATACTCAAACTCAAATAATCCTCTTATCTTCGTTACCTCCACCTCTATCACGTCTTTGACCAGCTCCATGGCCGCTTTTAGAGCTGTCACTTGGCATAACATGAAGTTTAGGGTTGATGGATACATCCAATAAATGGCTATCGTTTCTACCACATATTCCACATCCACCATCCAATACCTAGCATCTCTCAAATCATTCACCAACTTCATTCTTCTACGTGTTGATGAGTCAATGCGGGAAGCCAGACGTACTTTGCACACATAAAGTCGCTTCCGCAGATATATGTTATAGTATATTTTGTGAGTTTTCGTCTCGTTCTCTTAACTTTCAAGTTAACACAAATCGCACTGGATAGTGTTTGTATCGGGTGTTAGATGACTGTGGTGTGTTGGATATTAGGTTTGTGAGATGTGTGTGTGTGTGTGTGTGTGTGTGTGTGTGTGTGTGTGTGTGTGTGTGATTGTATATTTGTGAGATTTCATCTTCTTTTCTTATATTTAAGTTAACGCATGGCGTTATGGATAGTGTGTTTGTATATGGGGTGATGGATGCTGTAGGTGGTGTGATTGTATGTTTGTTAGATGTAATCTTCTCTTATACTCTAAGTTAACACACGTTGGATTGTGTGTGTTTGGGATGTTGGATAACACAGATGGTTTGACGTATTGTATTTTTATGGTGTAAAAGATAGTATATTTTGTGAGATTTCATTCTTTATCTTACATTCTAAGCTAACACAGGTCTCACTGGATAGTGCGTGCTTGTGTGTATATGGGGTGTTGGATGGTATAAATGGTATAATTGATAGAATTTTTGCTGGTGTGATGGTTAGTAGGTGTCACGTTTGCTAAGCCCCAGCTAAAGTCATGTATAAGCTATAATCAAACTGTCTTGGGAATATTACCGCGGCCGTGTCTTTGATGTCTAAAGATTGCCGCGGGCGAGTGTTAAAGTCTTACGCAAGGTTACCTGACCCGCCGGAGAACGGCAAAGGCGATAGATCGCACCATCTAAACAAAGGCTTGTAGTTATAACACCTATGTGTTAAAGGTTAGTCCAAAGATCAAAGGGAAGCCCGCGGGGTGAGCGGGGCGTATTCTTATCAGTCCCCACTTTGACAGACAGCGAGAGGGACATTGTCCGCTAACTTAGAGGTAGATTCTAAGGAAAGACAAAGCTTCGAAAAGCTCAGTAAGTTATTTGCTCGATTTTTGTAGAATATTACGGCATCGTAATTATTATTATTTGTGGGATGTATACTTAATTACTACGACCGTTTAGTATGTATAATCACCTTTGTAGTGTTTCATTTACATGCGTATTTGAGAAATGGGTTGAGCTTGCGTAGAGAATTATTAGATGCGAGGCAGAATTATGTAGATTGTTAGCTTGTGGTCAGAATTAATTTTGTAATTCGCTATTAGGTTACTTTGTACTAAACCATTGCATTTATTAATGCGTTATGTTAGAATTTACACATGTTTGAATTGTGAATTTGGAATGGTTGAAGAAAGATTAGTTACTATGGACTTATGAATATATCAGAGCATGGATATTTGAATATTTGCGTACTTTGTATGAGTTGTAAGGTAAAGGAATGCGTCTGATTAATATGATATTGTTTTTGTATAACGGGATTAGGAATATGTACTGATGTGACGGAATTTATTGATGTATGTATAAGAAGTAATTGATACTGTGCAGTATTATGACGTTGTTTTACCATGCAAGAACGTATGAGTATTTCGATGTGAACGAATGCGTGACCGAAGAAATTTAATAGCCGTTATCTGATGATAAGCTGTGTGTAGTGTGAAATGAGAGGGCTCAGGAAAAGATTGTACCGTCCTTATGTTTTCACAGGAAGCATTTTAGGGGACACAGAACTTCGTGTTCCATTGGGTCCTAAGTCTTCAAGAGTTGGAGACGGAATTGAGGCTGTAGCCGAGTCAGTCGAAGTCGACAGAAGAGTAGTCGTGGTAGAGAAATGGAGGAGGAGAAGAAGGAGTCTAGAGAAAATGGAGGAGGAGAAAGAGTCTAGAGAAAGTCGAGGAGAAAGAGAAGGAATTTGGAGAAAAGTCGAGGAGGAGGGGGAGAAGGAATTGGGACAAATAGAAGAGAGAAAGGATACACCAGATGGGTAGAAATACAAGAACAGGTGGAAATCAATCTCATACTGCTAATCAAGTGATGCAATAGGCTTATTAAAGGGTCGTGCGGAAGGAGTGTAATTGGAAATCTGAGCCATTTGATTTCTGAATTATTATTAAATTGTTATTGAATTTCAACATTTTCTTTGTATATTTAACCATCTAACCGTCGGCATTGCTGACTGGGGGGCCTCGTAGCTTTACATATATCACTAAATTTAACTTCCAACAAACTAGAGCCTGTGTGGGACTTCTATAATAGTTTAAATAAAACATTGGGAGCACCCAACCCCAACCATAATAATCCTCACAGTAGGTTTGCAAGATTAGATGTAGTTTGTTTTTAACCCTTCCCCGTTTAGTTCGATAGTGTGTGTGTGTGTCTTTTTCCCTAACAAAATCCCATCTCCATATTCTAATGAGGCCGTTTAGTTCGATAGTGTGTGTGTGTGTCTTTTTCCCTAACAAAATCCCATCTCCACATTCTAATGAGGGTTTAGTGATGTGACAATAAAGGCCGGATTCAGATTCAGTTGCGTAGATTGTTAGCTAATGAGCACGTCGCAGTGGAAGAAATCCTTTAAGCAGGGGCGAAGCGCCACGGTGGCTGCTAGCCAATGTAATTATTCCCACCCCGGTACTACGGGTCATTAGGGTCCTAGGTAAGGCACAAGCTACCAGTCAGAGCCTGAGAGCTTGGACCAAAAGAATAACATTACTATAAGTCCGTGATGAACCGAGTGAGGTGATGGACCAAGATATCGTTGGACCTGAGGGAGACGGTTAAAACAGAATGAACTGGAATAGGAAACGCAGAGAGAAGACGAAAGCAACTCTATCGAGGGCTACAGACCACCCAGCTACGACACCTGGACCTTTGACTGAAATACCGAGACCTGGTTCATCAGTTGACATACGCCTCAGTAGAGACTCAGAACATACAACGGCAGGAAAACATGAGAAACGTTGAGGCCCAAACAGAAATAAACTTCCTCGACATAACACTAGCTAGGGAGAGTGCCAAAGCAGCAGCTGAAGCTCCGGTTAATGCGGAAGCCGAAGCACAATCGCTAGCTCAGAAAGATACAGATACTGATGAAGAGGAGGACGAAGAAAAGGTGGGTCTGAGGGTGCAGTTGAAGAAGAGGATATTGACACGGATAGACAACGACTGGTGGATTTCGGGTGAGAAGAAGCACTAACTGAGTCCTAAAAGGCTAATCATTTTGTTAGTGCCGTGAAATACTTAGCCTGGAGAAAACTTAAAAACAGAAAACCGAGACCCAAAGAGTGTCAATTCGGGGTACGTATCCCCACTCAGTTGTACTAGGAGGCGTACCAACATTACCCAATAACCACCCTGATAGAGGCCGCCGAATATCTGACAGAAATTTGCAGGTTCGAGGCATTTCCGGAACAGCGGTTAGACGAAACACGGAGTGCAGCAGTGATAAAAAAGAGGATGACCGCCACGAGACTTTTGAACTGCCGTCCTAACAGTCTTTTCTAGGGCTAAATACTAATGAAATGCCTAATTATTTAAGGGTTTCCACTTTGGCCCGGAAACCCGATTTGATTTCTGATCCTTTGGAAACCGTTCAAAATATTTCTTTTATACACCTGATATGGGCAAAAAAATCTGTATTGTCGCTATGACTAGTGGATTATTAGGTTAATATTAGGGCTTACAATGTAAGCTGAGTCCTCATAATTATAAATTCTAAATTAAGAGTAGGAAAATTGCATCTATATCTTGCGTGATCCTAATTACGATTGTGGCTCACACAGAATTGTCAATAGGGGTCAGCCCTTACGTGACTGGGCAAGATTTGACATTAGTACGCCTGGCGTTTCATCCTTAGGGTTTCGTGGGCGTTGGACCTCAGGTCGGGTCCTCTGCCTCCCTTACTTGACCAGGACTACCAAAGACTAGTCTGTAGGTCGATTCGCACTCGTCTAATAACCAGGTGGCCCGAAGAGCGTGTATGCATGGAACCGGGATGGCGTATGAATGGATTATTATTCTCCAATAATCGTCTAAATGATACAGACTTATTATGATGAGCTGTGTGTTTCTAATCCTGCTCATCTATGTCCCGTAAGACTCTAAAGTAGTCCCGAAATCGGACAATAATTAAATCGCACACGTTGTGCAAAAGCGCGTGCAGGATGAGGCTCCTTTCCATCCTCCACGATCAATTATGTATTCTGCCATTGCTGAAACAAACTGTTCGCACATGCACTAAGTGGGAAAGCGACCTTAATTCCAGATTTGAAATTTGAATTCAGTCTGGCTACCCTCGTTGACTCGTCAACACGTAGAAGAATGCACTTGGTGAATGATTTGAGAGCTGCTAGGTATTGGGTGGTGGATGTGGAGTAAGTGAGAGAAATTATTGGAGGTTTATTGGAGGTATCCAATTCGTGACAAGCCAAGCGATGGCTCTAGAAACAGCCTGAGAGGTGGTCAAAGACGTGATAGAGATGGAAGTAAAGATTAGAGAATTGATGGAATTTGATTGTAAAGTGGGAAAATATTGATTGCATGGTGAAAGTCAAGTGTCGTTTAGAAGAAATAGAGGACTGGGAAGATTTGTTATACCAACCCTTAAGGAGTGTACAGTGGGGATCAGTCAATTTAAACAAAGCTGAGAAGATGGTCAGAAGAGTCATGGAAGAGGAAGTAAACAAGATCAAAGCTACCCGAGGAATGGAGAGGAAGGAAAAGAAAATAGAAAGAAACAAGCAGACTTAAATGAGAAATGGATGAAGGTGCAGGAAATGTTTAGAGCAATGGGGCATTGAGACTGGATCCCTGAAGAAGAGAAAAAGAAATGAACAATGCTAAACAATCTGAGGATGAAGAAGTGGAAAAAATAGAAGAAAAGAACCTTACAGCCCTTTTCATGGCCACTCAGGTAGCTCAAAAAGATATACTCATTGCAAACTTTTTGTCTTTATGTTGTATAAGCGTGTGTGAGTTTGTACTTGTTTGTTTTTAAGTTTGTGTGTGTGTGTGTGTGTGTGTGTGTGTGTGTGTGTGTGTGTGTGTATTTTGTTTGTCTCCATAAACCCCTTTGTCCCTATAAGATCCTTCGGTTCCCATCAACCCTTGTCCGTATTAACCTACTGGCGCGTGTACTTAGTTCAACTCGAACACAATTACAAATTACAAATTCACTGCCCGATTGAGGTGAGCATCTTGTACGACTGTTGCCATTTGTCAAATGTATGTATGTATGTACGTATGTATGTATGTATGTATGTATATATATATATATATATATATATATATATATATATATATATATATATATATATATATATGTCCAGAAAAGACGATAGTTATTTTCTCGCTGCGTGCAACAAAATTCATAAAGCAAAGTTTCTGCAAATTTGGATAAAATTATATTTGATTTAGTCTTGAGATAAAGTAGTCTTGCCAGCTTTATCCTGTTATCCATCTCAATGAAATCTGTAAAAATGGCTCTTAGTGGTTTTGGTGTATCTCTGTTTTCATTAGGTAATACTTTATGTGGAAGGATATATTTTGACAATGCATACTATTTTAGCACTGTTATTATGCATTTTAGTGTATGATCTCCATGTGTTCAATAAAATAGGAGAAATTCATAACATTTTGTTTTAAATTACGGTGGAATTTTTTTTCTATCACTATGACAACATTACAGAAATTGTCCTGACTTGAAATGGAATAGAATGTAGAGATAAAAATTCATGGTGCATTTTTACCTGATGTTGCAGTACCGATGTTAATAGTTTACTGCTGTTGAGACACGTATACATTACAGGCGTGGATGACATCGTAACCAACAAATTGCTGCATTAACGTTTATTTTTAGTTGATTTGGCTACATTTTAAGCTGACGATTGAACTGATGTAATTCTGCATTCCTCGAGCTTTCTCTGCTGTCAATTATGAAGAACTTTTGCTAATTACATTATTACGTTCACTCATCGACCATGATGTTTTAACTAATGTAATCGATTTCAATCAGATCCTAAGAAGTAGCAAAAATTAAAATATTATATCAGAATATGAGGGAAGGGATATTCAATGTTATTTTAATTCGCATTCGTCCACAAAATTTAATCATAGGCTGTTTTGTGACGGTATCTTAGATTGCAAATTTTAAAAAAATCAATGGAAAAAGACACCCCTACCCTGGTCGTAATCAGTGGTACATACTTTGTTGAAAACAGCGTATTGAAAATTAGCAATGTAGTTCACCCTATAACTTTTGGGTAAATGTATTCAAATATACCGATAAACCAAAACAATTTAGTAAAGCAGTGAAGTTACTACGTTGTGTTAACGGCCATAAATTGCCCAAATATTTAAAATTAATTGCCCTATTTCTACTTTAAAATTTATTGACAAAGATATATTTGCATTATGTTAACTCTATCCAGCAACTAATCTTGGTGCATAATCTAAAAGAAGAGGTCGTATCATGCCTTGCTACCTACTTGGCATATATCAATATTTCCACATTTCTTTACTAAGGAATTTTTATTAGGGCTAATTAATATGGATTTGTTTGTAAATGATATGCATACGAATTTGAAGAAACTTGAACGATAAAGTTAGGATGGATAGAACAAAAGATCAGATTGTGATTAAATGCTCCCTCTTTCGTACTTATCAGCCGTCTTTGAAATCTCTATCCTTAGATTCTTACAATTTCCTATGATCTAAGTCAGCGTAGTACCATGGCAAGTCGGAAGACAAATGAACACACACACACACACACACACACACACACACACACACACACACACACACCCTTGGGCAGGATTTCAAACTCAAGAAATTCTAATGACTCTGTTTACAAAACATTTATATACAATAATCTTTTCTCTGTGCAGACTTACATTGTTCATGTCTACATTTCACGTACTACAATTAACAATACTGAACACAACATTATAAAAGCAATATATTATGGCAATTAAAGTAAAAGTGGAGAACGATAATGTAGAAAATAATTGCATATTTGCATAAAAATCCTTAGACGGTAAAAATCACATCCAGAGATAATTCAAAGTAGACTGACTGTAAAATTTTCAAATAGGTTGCCTAATGTATTAACCAAAATTACTACTGTTTGCTACTTCTTCTCCTTCTTCTTATTCAGTTTAAATTGGAATAAGAATAATACAACTGGAACTGTGCAATTTGCGTCTGTGATGGACCATATTCGAGGTAGATAATATGCAGTAAAGAATAGGATGGTCACGCTGTGTCGAATCTTAAAGACTATTTCCCTGGTTACACCGTAACTTACATACAAACTTCATTTATTCTCATAATTAAACAAAGATTGCCATGACTTGCTAGCAAGCGGTTGCTAAACCTATTAGTCTCCTGCCATAATACAATTGGTTCTAACAGGCAACAGCTGTCTATCCTCACCACTCTTAGTTCGAACAGACAACAGCTGTCTATCCTCACCACTCTTGGTTCTAACAGGCAACAGCTGTCTATCCTCACCACTCTTGGTTCTAACAGGCAACAGCTGTCTATCCTCACCACTCTTGGTTCTAACGATTGTCCAATCAGAACCCTATTAGCAATTGACAATATGTCACCACAGGAAGTGATCAAATTGTTTGTTTAATAAGCCTTGTATTTGCGACTGGTAATAGAAGCCAGAACGGAAATAGGGAAATGGTTATTTTCTATTTTTGTACTAGCACTTTGAAAGTAAAGATTTAATATGATTTAGTCAGTCACACTTCTTGAAGGACTTGAGATAGTGAAGGGGTTAGATTTCCAAACTAGGGACGGATGACTGTTTATCTTACACGTCATGAAAAGGGTCGTGCTCATATCTATCGTATGTGTGTGTGTGTGTGTGTGTGTGTGTGTGTGTGTGTGTGTGTGTGTGTGAGAGAGAGAGAGAGAGAGAGAGAGAGAGAGAGAGAGAGAGAGAGAGAATACAAATATACACCAAACAGAACGGAAAGCGATATCCCTAGATTCAACAGGAGAATGCTAGATAATGCTGGACAGAATTAATTTTTAATACAAATAATAATATTATACAAGTTAGAAATTTTTAATTCGTACTTCATTAAAAATTATCTAACCTGTAACATAGTATTGTTTGTAATATATATATATATATATATATATATATATATATATATATATATATATATATATATATATACCATGTGTTTTGTTTGACGGTAGTATTAATGTCAAATACATGACCACCCCTAGTTATACCAGAATGGACTCCTCGTGGCATGTAAACAATTGTCCATCACATCGTCTATGTCCCCGATTCACGGGGCTTTTGTAAGCGAATATAACGTTTGTTTTTAAAGCAGTTGGCATCTTCATCCTTCATCTTCTATCTTTTCATCCGTTATTATGCAGTTGGCAATACCTCTGGACCAACAACTTTGTATGAATAAATAAATTCGTAATTTGTTTTACATGAAACAGAAATTGATAAAACCACGAAACAAGTCGATAACTTTTCGGTCTCAATACATGTTCTCTTTTTTATGGCTCGGTCTATTCACGATTTTCCCAAAATTTTCATAAAGATACCGCTGTTCAAGACGAAGTAAAATACTCAACATATATCGTGTAGTAGTGTCGGTGTCCATTATTCTGCGCCAAATGGTATTGAATGGCTGAGTTGATGTTTCAAACGATTTTGATTTTGATTTATTTTAAACAATGCTGATCACGTTCCGTGTTAAGAAATCTGTGTTGTTCAAGAGCTTTTAGTTTCTCGTAATGATGATCCTGCCTTTGAAGAACCAGATCTCTTCTTTCCAAGGTATCATTAAAATTAAGTAAATAATTCTGTTCTTGTTGGTGACAAGGATGTCAAACATAAAAAGCAAATGTATTTTGATATTGAGAAAGTTTCATTTATTTCCCAGCAACTAATAGTATTTTGGTCGCAATCGTTTCATCTCAATTACGTATGCATAAAAATATTATCAAGGCCATAATCACAGAACAGTGCCGAATGCGCGACGCATTGGTTTCTCTGAAAATATTCATTCACCTTTCTAGATGTTTATATTTTTTTGTCTCCTGTAACTACAGAAAATGACACGTCATTTTCTATGAAATATCTGCTTGTGTGAAATTGCCAGAAAATGTTAGACTCAGTATTGTATTAAGCTATTGATCCACGAAGGATTCATAATGTGTTGTCCATCTGAGTGTTTACTTGTGCGCGGCGATCTCTTTACAGCAAACGCAGACATTTATTAAAACGAAATAGCATATAATATTGCATATTGATATAGATATAAAAGGAACATATTTTACCTTTTGTTAGTGCTTGTATTCTTTCAGGTATTAATCCTTTTCCATTGGTGGTTGAATCTGATGTTAGTATATATGCCCACAAGGCGCCTGAACAACGGTCGATTGAAGGTCACAAGGCGATTGTTACAATTCCAAACAACCGCCTCCGGGTTTTACTGTCGCGCTTCTGTATTGTCATAGATTCAGCATATAATAATTTGTTGAAATAGATAATTCGCTATACTCCGCTTCGGGATAAATCTAGTTAAGATGCACGAGGGAAATGTATGCTAAATTGCGCTGATCAATCAATCGAGTTGTTCCCTGAAACATAGTAAAAATGCACAATTAACGCCGTTTTACATTTTTGAGAATATCCAGTGGTATATTTTTTCTTCCATAACGGATAACCAAAGGTACGGCAAGCACAATAAACAAAAGCATCATTGTGAAACATGGGCAGACACGCCCAAAAACGAAGTTACTATATATATATATATATATATATATATATATATATATATATATATATATATATATATATATATATATATATATATATATATATATATATATATATATATATATATATTTCACTTGCACATTCAATCGGCCAAATTTAATATTTGATTAAACTCAAATCACATTTCTAATAATATCAGTACATGAACATTCTGTCCTCCCAAAGTAGATCCGAGCAAACCTCAATCCCAAAGGAATAGGGAATTGCAATTAAATGAAACTCTCAACAAAGGTGTGTAGCTGGTTCGGCGACGTGTAGATGTATCTTTAATCAAGAAACATCGGTTGCTCTTGTGCCTTTCAGTACCAAATAAATACCTTTAAACTTTCAAATATCGACGTTTAGCCAGGAAATGAAGATATGATTGAGACTAAGCCGAATCGGTTCTCAGTATTAGCACATATGGATCATCACTTGATTCGTCAGTTTGGATTTCATACAAATGTGTAGAAAAAAGACGACACTGAGCATCCTTGCATTGTATTGGTTACTGCATATTTTTTTCGTTTTCTTTCAAAGAAGCGCATAGTTGTGATGGAAGGAATCAGAAAAAGCAAAGTTAAGCGTGCACTCGTTTACATTGTTTTCGGTATAGTGTATACATAAAAGTTTAACAGATGTATCCTGTAACTTCTTGTCTGCTACAGTGAAAGAAACAAAAAGGCAAACTATATTGCAACCATTTGTATCAGATTTGCTACCACTTGCGTTACAGGAATGATGTAACAACCATGTCTACGCAAAAGTAAATTTTATATTGCAAATGCTCATAATCAGAAATATGTCCAGAAAAAAAATTGTATTTTAAGAATCACATTCTCCTGTTTACATGTGAAATTCCACTAGTTATCATACTAATTTACATGTGTAAATCCACTATTTATCATTGTAGTTTAAATGTGCAATTCCACTACTTATCATTGCAGTTTACATGTGCAATTCCACTAATTGCAAATCCACTAATTATCATTGTAGTTTAAATGTGTAATTCTACTAGTTATCATAGTAATTTACACATGCAATTCCACTAGTTATCATAGTAATTTACACGTGCAATTCCACTAATTATCATTGTAGTTTAAGAGAAAAACTGACCGCTCCAGTGGCCTAGTGGTTGGAGCGTCCGTCAAATACAGTAGTTTTATATTGCAAAGACGTCAGAAACGCTATTGTAAATACTATAAAATCAATGACATCCACAACAAATTAATTTTTTCTTGTTGGTTCGATACTCAAGTCCTGTTTCTTAATTACACACTAAATATAATTATCAGTCTGTGTTTTAATGTCTGCTATTTCATGCTTCAAATGAGAGAGAGAGAGAGAGAGAGAGAGAGAGAGAGAGAGAGAGAGAGAGAGAGAGAGAGTTTCCTTAATATACAACAATTATGACTCCGAAAGGGACATTAATGGCATAGAAAGGAGAAACAGAATATTTATAATGAAATATTAGAGGAAAAAATGAAACTTTTAGTCATTAGTGAAATAAAACGCCCGAGGAGCATAATTAGTCACGATTTCAATCGTCGTCCATGGAATCGGGGTCACCTAAAACAAAACGAATACAAATGCTTTATTTACCAAGCCTACAACAAACATACACACAGATGTAAGAAAAGATACGTAAAGATATGATCCTCTAGACAATTCTGCATCTACAGTAGTTGGAAATCGAGTAATGCCAATCTGAGCTTCATCGAGTTTCAGTTATTAGACTAAGGAACCATACGACAATACAAAGCCAGGTTCTGTAAACATGTGCAAACTTAATGCGTGGAATGGTGAAATTCGCCAAATGTTATGAAGTTGACAGAGCTTTCTTCCATTCTTGATAGAACATATAAGACTGATGTATCTCGAAACGAAACGAAGTCGAAACTGGATCGAAGGACCTCGTTATCTCTATTGATAATGTCTTATAAATGTTTCATACAGACGAATATATTCATTTAATTGGTTTAGTTAAACATTGGCTAAGGACTAGTACAAGACTCTTGAGACAAATATGGCGACAGATCTTACAGGAAGAAGGCACATAGAATTTGATCAAATACAGAAACAACGTTACTCAGACTTGTTTATACGAATGCAGACAACAAGGTAGAGACAGACACCCATTGGAAGATGTTAGTCATAGAGGGACTTTGGAAAATTTAAAACAACAGTTATTGGCATTGATGAGAGAGAGAGAGAGAGAGAGAGAGAGAGAGAGAGAGAGAGAGAGAGAGAGATTTATACAGGGCAACAGAATAGTTTTCATGCAAAATAGCTGTATAATACAATAAACCAATTTTTATTTTTATAAGCTGGGATGACACATTCACTTTACCAACTGATAAAGGAGTTAATATCCTATTTTTAACTGCTCAATATAAAGTTGATTTCACAAACTATTCAATCCGACCTTGCCAATAAAAATAAGCAACGAATTTTCCAACCAAATATAATCACATTACGCTACTAGCTTTTATTTCATTATTCCAAATCTTGCGCTGTCTGTATTGCTAAATATCTTGCTTTTTTAGTATTTATTATTGCAATACTAGCTCAATACAAAAACTTTCTGTAAAAGCAAACACATTTAATTGAAACATTTAATCAAAATAAACTAACAGTTTGATTAAATCCGCAGAAAAATTAAAGTACCTGGGACTAGGTTTTGCATATATCCAATAATAAAAGCTCATCGAAAGGTGTATTGGAATGTTTGCTTTAATCTTTTAATATGGATGCAAATCATAGCATGTTGCTGTTGAAAGATCTGAACCGTTTCAAAATCACTACAGGGAAAGGATTCATCGATTGAGTAAATATTAATACAGGCTGCTAATGTAGGCTTCATTTTGAACTGCAGGGTTTGTATCTGCACTAGTGTTCACCAGCAAGAAAATGGCAATATTACGACATAATTGCGCACGTGCAATCAATGTCTTACATATTGGATTTGGTTTCAACAGTTCTAGCGAAAAGTAGATATACGAAGTTTTGCAAGCAAGAGTATGATATGTTTAGGATATTCAAATTTGCACTGTTTTTCACTGTCATAAGCAATTCTCTGATGGCAATAGTCTTGCATGACGAAAAACAGCAAACACACAAAATCTCTTGTATTAATACAATTAAACTGGATACCATTAAGACATAATATCTTTTATTTTGCTATTCTGCACAAAGCGTGCATGTGTTTGGACTCCTTAAAGAGATTCATTATATTTTAATTCCCTTGCGACAAGGATAGCACTTATTGCACAGTGCCTTACATGGATCTTGTTGAAATTATTTGCAAGGATATTATATATTTAATAAAATTGATGTAATATTTGGCAGTGACGTATGTTGTAAACTCAGTTCCTCAAACTGTGTGTAGGTAATTGGTAGATAGACAGTAGCCTATGAATTGACATAGATAGACAGTAGCCTACGAATTGACGTAGATAGACAGTAGCCTATGAATTGACGTAGACAGATAGTAGCCTATGAATTGACGTAGATAGACAGTAGCATATGAATTGACGTAGATAGACAGTAGCGTATGAATTGACGTAGATAGACAGTAGCTGATGAATTGACGTAGACAGTAGCCTATGAATTGACGTAGATAAACAGTAGCCTATGAATTGAGCTTGATCCTGCCCAGTAGGAACTTCTGCTGATGTATGTCTTAAATGCATGACGCACACACAAACACAAGCCTAAAAATACCTTTCCCCCTAAAAAACTACAAAAACAAAGATACGTATTACCTTTTTACCAGTAAATGGAAGGAATCGGCGAAAATGGAACTGATATCACAAATCCTTGGAGAACATTTTAGAAACATGGATTTATATCCTAAAAGAAAATATGTATATTGAGTAAATGCAGGTCAAGGCTAGCACATAGGAAGGATATCAAATGTCATAAGCTGTGTGGCCCTAAGCTGGATATTCTTCCCCAGGTTTTCTCGGGTTATTATTTCACTAAGTACAATGGCTGCCATGTGTTGCATATCGTATGCCGCAAAAATGCGTTACACCAACCAAACCAATCGCATCGATAGTTCTACACACTAGGAAGCAATCTAAAAGCATTTTTTTCATTGTAAGTTTTAATACTACTAGCTTTAATTTATGATGAATCCTTTGCGAAACATACGCAAAAACACTGTCAAAACTTATTTATAATTTTTACACCTTATTTTGAGCGTATTAAAGATATATCATCGTTTAGTCACAAGAAAACGCTGTGGCAAAGATTGATGGCCTTAGTTTGTTTGCTGAAAAAATATATGTCTTTTCTGTATCCAGTAAATTCTTGGGTAAGAGCAGATGCTAGAAATGAGTGTGGGCGTCTCCATGTTTATTTTCACAACAGGAAGTATCAAACTTTGCCTTTTGGCCACATTCTGGATTTTTCATTAAAATCTTGGCAAAGATCTCATTGCAATAAACTATTCCTCATGTACTAAAATTAAATGTAAACTATATGCTTCCGCTCGATGTTGTCAAACTAAGTAACAGAAAAGCGAAATCAGCAAGTTTTGTAAAATTACCAAATTCGTGGTTACCCTATAATAAAAAGTATGTGTGTGTGTGATTTGGATTTTTTAACTTAGCTTTAACAGTTTTTCAGTAATATCGATACGATGGCTGCAGTGTGGCAGTTTATAGTGATGTTTAGCACTGGGGCATCATGCCGCAGACATGTAGCATGATGTTCCACCCAGTCACATTATCCTGACATCAGGCCGACCAGTCCTAATACTAACCACTTAATGCTGAGCGCCAAGCAAGGCAGCTGTTAGTACCATTTTTATAAGTCTTTGGTATGACTCGGCCGGGGATCGAACCCAAGACCTCCCGCATCCGAGGCGGACGCTCTAACCACTAGGCCACCGGAGCGGTCATTAATAAAAAGTAAAATTTAACAGGAATATTCAGTATGGTGAATTAAATCCCCAATAATCCTGAATGTTCAATCACAAGTCCAAATTATATAATATTCCGAATGAATTCCATTAGTTTTGAATGTGGTGATGAACCCATAGTCTTAAATGAGCTGTTGTACCAACCGTCTTGATGTACTTCAATGCTATAATCCAGAATGTCTTTGAACTAGTCGTTAATAATCCCAAAGTATAATTTGGCCCGAAACGTCAATGAGTACTTTATAAATCCAATAATAATTTAAATAAACAGTTCCCCTCAAATTATATCTGAGCACAACTAAAAGTGATTCCATAAACTGATAATAAAACAGGAATGAATAATTGTTAACCCCAAACCCTTTATATGCATCCCCACTTGACCTATTTTGCAATAACATTTTCTGAAAACCTAATGTAAAATTTCATCAAATTGTCAACAAGTTCGCTTATAGAAAATACCAAATTTATAAACAACGTAAGGCGTTCACCTCAAATTTTCAATATATATCTTTAAAAACATGACACTCGTCAAGTAGTCCAAAACTCTATCCTCAATCACGAACAAAAGCCAAGCACACAATATAAATTAAATGCATATAACAAATAAAGCTCTTATAAGTATGGTGTGATCCTTTACAGAAAAGCGATTCAAAATGTGTATACATCTTTAAACATGCAACCTACCTGACACATTGACGAATACAAATGCATTTCAGAAAGGTAACTTTAACCCAAAATAACAGATCCTTGTGGGAGAAAAATAAGTATACTCGCATAGGTTAGAAAGAATTTGAGAAGTTTACCCTGCAGTAAATTAAATTGCTACAATCTCTACACACAGATACTGTAGTATAAGAAATGGCTCGATACGGGTCCGGCAAGAGCGGTAATTATGTATGTTATTCGAACACAGGTTCGGTTCTACTTTGAGGACTCAGGCCAGGACCAATATTGCCTTAATCTTTAATATAATAGTGTCAAAGAGATGGGTCCACATAGATGTCAGTCAGAAGAAGCAACCATTCTGCAATTAACTTAGGTTGGAGTATATCACTCTTTCATGCATAATACTCTCGACATTAAATCATATAGATAAATCGCCCGACAAACATATCATATGTGATTTGTTTTACTATTACTATAAAATCTTAAAGAGCCCAAATATATCTGCGAAATATATTCCTAATAATTCATATGCATGAATTTTCTTGGGACGGTTTTTGTAACCCCATTACGCATTACGCCTTGCAATTGCAATCATATTACTGATACTTAAGAATATAGATAGGAATCAACTAATGATCTGGGTGTGTACTTACGTTAATTCAGTAATCAAGGTGAGTTTGATACACAGCTGAATAGTCCTAGAAAACTTTTACTTATGTCTAATATATTTAGGCTATCGAGTTTATTAGATACTCTATGTTTACTTCGACAGAGTGATGCCAGCGACATTAGATATGCTGTGAACTCTTCACCTGTTCAGCTTCCCCTTTTGTGCCTGTTGCAGTTTTACAGTGGTCTCGTTTAGATGCTTCAGTACAAATGTGAGACTAATTGTGCGGTAGGTGATCTGTTTTTAAGTTATTCTCTTCTTATATGTTACTAAACCGATGAAGAATTATTTCGGTGTTGTGGCTAATTGCCAACCAAACTGTTTAAGGATGATCCTCTGTAACGCTCATAAAATGGTACACTTCATATCACTTCAAAAGTATCAAGCAGATCAAGTACTACTCCGATTTCAACATCGAATGAGTAGAGATTATATAACATAAGCATTGCCTACTATGATTCATTTATCACAGTGTTCTCTGAAACCATGTAATTAAAAATCCTGTTTTGAGTATTGATTAACATTATGCATATGACCTTAAAACGGATTTACCAGAGCGTGTTTTAATCTGTGTTGGCGAACTTGACTGCAACCGAACATCGAATTTACAGACATGAATGCAAGTTTTATCCACAATAACAATTCTACTCAGAAAGTAAGTTAGTTTCGACTTTCGTTTCACGCAGTTCTTGGCAAGTCTTTACTCTCATTCCATTCGTTTCTGGAACGAATAACTTACTCATCTACATGGCACAAAAAAGTCTCATCTCTAACTCCACAGCCATATGAAATGTGATAGATCTCTGCTAGCTGTCTGCCGTCCGTAACAAATGTGCCCACTGTCTCAGTCGTTTCCTTCCATATTGAAGTTCGTAGTCTAAAT
>JAECUM010025852.1:0-27755 GCA_016617855.1 Megalonaias nervosa | reverse complement strand
CCCCGGGTGTTGACCTACTTCTTGTCGCTATACAGGCCCAGGGTGTTGACCTACTTTCTTGTCGCTATACTGGCCCAGGGTGTTGACCTACTTTCTTGTCGCTATACTGGCCCAGGGGGGGTCTGTAATGCTAATTCCCATTGTCGCTACGGTAACCCACTATACTACTGTCGGCGTTCACAAATGTTTAACACCCTATGAATTCCCAAGTTACATTTGTTTATACATTAGTTTACAACGAAGAAAACACCAAGAATAGCCGTGCTAGCATGCATGTATGCAGATTATTTACTTCGCCATTGCTTTTTAAAAAGTTGCTGAAATAAATGATTACGTCATTTTAACATTTTGCATAATGATCAATTAATCATAGTGATTTTTCTTTTATTAATTCAAACTGTCCGTTAAATTAGTCCAATCAATCGTTCGTAGTTATTCAATCTCGGAGTTAATTTATATTCTACACTTTTGCATACGTTACAGGACATTTCTGTCGTGCTCTTATAATCAAAACTGGTATTTGACATTGTACCGTTACCCACACCAGGCAACATCGGGGGGTCCTACTATTGGTCATAAGAAATGTGATAAGGGGATTTTGTGTATGACTGATTGACTTAGGGAAAATATTAATTCAAAATTATTTATTTTAATTCAGTTTAATTATGTATTCTTTTTAAGGCTGTATACAAAATGATGAACTGCATGACATCTGCTCAAATGAAATCTCCAGAACATCTCACGGAGGAGTTGTTCAGGTCTGTGGATTGTGACCAAGACCAGAAAATTTCG
The DNA here is from genome assembly GCA_016617855.1 of Megalonaias nervosa. NCBI lineage: Eukaryota > Metazoa > Mollusca > Bivalvia > Unionida > Unionidae > Megalonaias > Megalonaias nervosa. The sequence goes on along the minus strand of JAECUM010025852.1, from coordinate 26,963 downwards.
TGGGAGGAGTTCCAAGAAGGCTCATCCAAGTTGCAGCTGCAATACGCTGTCAACATATTACAAATGGACCCAAATCCTGATGAGGGATGATTGGTTAGGAAATATGACGTAATAAGCATCTATTCAAAGTCAGACTGTATTCTAATTTGGTGAATAAAATACAGCAAATATATATGTAACTTCAGCCATTTTATTGACAGTCGTTATAGTAATATGCTCCATATGGACATTTTCAGTCGATTCACATTGTCCTTGTAATACCGCTGTTACATTTAGCAGCGTCTATACTAGTCTTTAAGTCCAACTGCAAAGAACATAGACCTATCAGATTCTATTTTGCTTGTTCAACTGAATACTCCTAACAAACTGCGTCGACGCATATCGGCCGGTTCATTATGGGACGATATATTTTGTTATGTGTTGTTTGCAGTTGGACTCAACCTGTAAGAGGGTGTATACAGCGAACAATTTTTTTTTTTTTTTTTTTTTATGAGATTATTGTCGATGAGGCAGTACAGTTATGATATGTAAATCAAGATTAAACATATTCATTTGCTTCATATTTTAGCCTTTGTGGTCTTTTCATTCAAACCATTAAAGAAATAATGAAATTCGTATCATGCAATAATAATAATAATAATAATAATAATAATAATAATAACAACAACAACAACAACAACAACAACAACAACAACAACAACAACAACAATAATAATAATAATAATAAGCAAAAGAAGACGAAGATGACGATGATGTTAAGAAGAAGATGATGGTGATGGAAGATGAAGATAATGATTGTTGGCAACATCATTCATTCTAAATGAAAACACAAGTTGAGCTCACCATTGTCGATGTGGCCGGCAAATACAGCGCATTTATGAACAAGGCCCGCTCACATGGCCACGATTGGTACAAGTGGATCCTGGCAAAGAATTTATCGAATCTCTGGCTGTGATGCTGGCCAAACACCATGTGCGAGTACGTATTAGGCATGTCAGTGTACATCATGACCAAGCAATTGTAAAACGATTTAATCTTATTCTTGCAGAAAATTATTCGGTCATCAGTACGCATACGAATTGTTGATGAGACTGGAGCGCTCTCAGCAATTGGTAACCCGACTTCCATTCATCATAGCAGCACTAAACAATGAAGTCACACGCACGAAGAGATTAAAACCAGCCTTGCGATTCGACAAAAAGTGGTCAGGGTTACTCAGAAAATGATTTCACAGCCGACACCATTATAACCGCTCGGAGACAAGCTTGTTCGGTATTTGTATGTACATGGAGAGTTGGATGGAGGTCAACGACGTCGTGTCACTGACCCGATATGGTCCAGCGATGTGTTTACCATTTCGGAACCGATTGATAATACAAGACAACCAACCCGTTACCGATTAGGGCCATCATCATCTGGTGGACCAAAACCTCCCATCCTGCGTTTATTTGAGAAGAATTGAAATTCATTCCAGCAAATACGAAACTGCCATTAGGATTTGTGTTGACACGTCACTAACCATTATCGATCACATGATGACCAAAAGCGTAAGTGGTGATTCCATCGTGGAGTATCCATCGCTTGGTATCGAGCGGGGACTAAATCACTTTGGTGCATCGGAATACACCCAAGTGATGGTTCTTGGTTCGGATAATATTTGTCGTGTGTGCGAATTCACGATGGTCTCAAAGATATTCCAGGCACAGTACGTGTTTGAGATCTTTCGGCATGATCACCCGTGAACGCCTTTGGCCTTTGTAATGCTTTTGGGTCCAACTACAATCGAGTACATTTTAGGTCGCAGTCCCACATTCTTCGACAGGTTTACCCGGCCTTCGTAATACGATTTGATCTTGTAGTAGTAAAACTCGTACATAAGCAGCCCCGACAAGTCCAACATGGACGATTCCACAAAGATTGGTTCAGTCAGTTTGAGTTTTGATTTTTACTGTGAGCGGCTACAAGTCCACCATCAAAGATTTTTCTGGGCTCTAAGGCCGGGTCCGCAATGAGCCATCAAAGTCTGTCCTGCTTACTATTATCACTGACATGATCAACTTAGATTCGCTTTCGCAGATTTTTCACGGTTCCAAACTCACGAATGTTATCACCAGTTATAATTATCCGTACTGGTGAATCCAGCTGATGCCGAATCCATTTCGCTGTGACCTCGATTGATCTGACGAAAACCTCCACTGTGTCTGGAGCGTTAACGCTCTGAGCAAGATAAAAGACTGGCTGCTCTGATTTGACATCACATTGTACCACTACATAACAAAACCCGCATGAAATTTGCTCTACAACTTGCAATGTTTGTTCGATATTAGGAGCTTTCTACTGCAACATTCAGGCATTCAAAAGCCGCGTAGATGGTATACAGGACTTTCATCTTTTGCTGTACTGCAGTAAATTTGACAGTGTTTTTACCAGGCTCGGGCATAATTGTGCTCTGTGTTTTTGTGTTTTTTTTTTCAATGATACCACAGCAGTAAAAGTCGTGACTTGTGAGCAGTTATTGAGTGTTAAATACATGCATGCAACGTCTGTACGTATATTTCTTGATGTGGTGATTGCTGTGTCGGTTAAGCAGCCGACCAAGCTCCTTGATCTATACGTACTGCAAGAGCGATTCTGAACAACCAATCTAACTTCGTTGGTGATGACCATAGAAAGATAGTGCCCGCGGATAAGAAAATCCTTTGTTATACGTGAAAACATTAAGAGCGATACCTGCGCTAAGTGTTTCAAATTTCTTCAGTGTGTCTTTTGTCGCTTGCACTGGAAACTCGATATTACCAAAGCTGTGTTTACCCAGGTGTTGCCGGTATTTCTTAATTTTCACTGACTGGGTATAGGGCCAGCAAAATGGCTCATTCAAAAGCAACGATTGTCAAAGGTTTTCACGTCGATAATTGACTTTGGCTGGATCCATTTTGCGTTGCTATGTAACTGGATCCATTAAACGGGTGATACGGGAGATGGACAAAAACGTCTTCTCGTCTCTGCTAACGCTACTGAAGCAGCAAAGTATATTCGTGCAAATGCACAACAATCACAAGTGCCCAAATATTTATATTTCAGAAAGGTAGTGATTAGTTGGAAAATCACGTGGCCATTATTCCACCCACATACACATCAGGCATAGACAACTGCTGACAAATCTGATTCCTGTAATCGTAGCGGTCACGCTAAGGTCACGCTAAGGTCAAAGCAAGCATTGTTCTCAGCGCAAATCTGGTTATCCCGCTTAGTCGTGACAAGGATGGATTAGAAATGGCTACTCCGTGGATTCACAGTGATGCTCGCATAATCCTGAACCGCAAAGACAACAGCGGCATCAATAATGGAATTGGCAGAGGCATTGAAAAGATTCTCGAAACGCTGAAGAAAATACATCAAAGAAGGATCGGCACAGACTCTCGAAAGATGCGGCCACGTTGAGGTCAGCACAAAGATAAGTCTCGATAATTTATTCAAGTATGTCTTCTCATACGACTAGGTATGTATATGCCATGATGCCGTGCGAGCTGTCTTAGCTGTGGCACTGTAGGTACTGTATGCATGCTTATACTAAGGGGAGGGCGAAGGGTCTTTCTAATTGGGAAATTTTGTAGATGGTTTGTTTAATTTTGGTATTTTGTCAGGATCAGCAACTGCAATCGTTTCAATCCTGGTGATTATTTTATCTATTTCTTTTGCTGTGGTATCCGCTTGTATTTGTGCTCTTGCAGCCACAGGCGTTTTTATAGTTTTAGGTTTTCTCTGAGCAATTTATAGTACTCACGAACAGATCCAAAAGGCTGGCAAGGTTGGTTGTCATTTGACTCTGATGCCACATTTCAGGCAAGGTTGTACCCCTAATCACTCATGTAATATTTGCGTGTCTGTTCTGCAGTACACGTAATGGCATGTTCTGCACAGGGTTCTTTTTTTCCAAGGCATGATGGCTTGCAATTATTGCGTCCCAGTGCAATGGAGCGTCTTATATACATATGTGCAAGCATTTATTTAATCAGCAAGATACTGCTAAATTTCAGGCGTGCCCCATCACCACTATTTTATTTCTTCCTCCGCACTGATAGCGAGCTTCACAGAGACCATTACGCGACTTTATGGTAACTCTAAATTAGATCAGGGTTTTGTCAGAAACAATGGCGCGCTCTGTTTGGAGTTTGTATGCGGAAATCGATCAGCAAACACGGATAAGATGAATTGCAGTCCAGCATCAGCCAGAATGACCTCCAATAACCAATCATTGAGCTCAAAGTATCCGTCAGTGAGAGCTACACCAACTCGAATACGAGCAGACTTTGCTTACCTGTATGCAATTAGATCAAGTTTCTTGGAGCGTTGGTAAATTTCCTCAGTCGGTTTTGCTTCTTCGATTTTATCAACAACTTCATAGAATTGTTTCATGAGCTTGCCTCTCTCCTCTCCAGCGTCAGTGTAACACTTTTCTTATATCCACTGACGCAAAGCGAGTTCGGATGTCATCCTTATACTTGTAGCCCCCGAAGTATTTGTTTAATTAGCCTGCTCTGAAACACCTTCAGCACTGAACACATCAAAAACGTCACTCGCTTTTGACGCAGTGGGCGAATACTCGTGTTTCTTTTGTGTTTGTACTCTTTCATGCATAATATTCTGCAGCTCCTTTTTTATTCTATCCAAATTTGTTTCGTTCTATTTGTAAGGTTACTTCTAAAGTCACAAACTTGTCTATGTGCAATGAATTTGTTTCGGAGAATTCGTACATCTTTTGTGCTTATTTTATACTTTTATAAACCGGTATGACGCGTTCAAACGATTAAACGATCTCAATTTGTCGGTCACACATTTGAAATTCCATTCTTTTGGAAGCTGTACGCCGACCTATGTAACCTCCATGAATTCCTTCCATATACTCTGTGAATCAAAAATTTTGTCGCCCATCATCATTTGCATATAAACAACTACAGGCAATCTCTTTAATATAAGAATACTTCACAATTCGACTATATTTTCCTCTGTCTACCAGCATGAAGTGATCAATGCACATATACTAATGAGGCTATATAACACACTGTAAAGAAAATCAATACGCAACAGAGTATATACACATTCATTTATTGATTATGGAAGCCTTGGCAGCGTGCATGTATTGATCGCTACCATAGACTTGCCTGTCTGAATATATCAACTCTCTCTCTCTCTCTCTCTCTCTCTCTGTCTCTCTGTCTCTCTCTGCAGGATTATTAGTCGTCGTTTCTACAATCCCTCCAGACTAGAGTAACTGGAACCCCACTTTGTCGGCATTTCCATCAGGACGAATCACTACCCTCCACGACTCAATCACTCACGTCACGTAGATGATGGCCTGTGTGCATGATCAAAATTGAAAGTGAAGCACAGACAACGCTCACGTAGAGGCCATATGGTCAAGGTGGGTAGAGGCGAGGACGATTTGAAAGGCCACAAAGTGAGCCAGTAAGGCAAAACACTCTCTTCCGTACTACTCAGGGTATTCTGTCAGAACGGGTCAAGTGTGTAATCAGAGGTAATTTTGTCACTACTTATTATACTATTTCCTTCAGGTTATTGCTTTTTTAATATTAAACTCGCATCAGTCACATGTGCATATATACGAAACGAATGACTTACTGTAACCACCGTGTTATGCGCTTCTGCATTCGATGCAATTGGAACTCCGTTGGGATATATTTCTGTCAACACTGTTATACTTGTGTAGTTGATTAAACACAGTTTTAAAAGTGCTGAGAAATAAACTAGAAACAGCCAATCTAACATCTTCGTTTTTGTGATGAACATTTCATATATTTCATATAAATTTGATAATCAGCTCGGCCTAAAAGTTTCATATAAATTTGACAACAAGCTCAGCCTAGACTAGAAATTTTATTGCGTTGGGGAAACGCAATATCATGGTGTGTCCAAATAACGTGAGCACTGAAGGGCTGACCAAAAATTGAACGAAGTTTGTATGCAGGTACAAGATCAATAGTGAACGAGGTTGGCATGGTTAGTTCAGAGTTACTGTTTACTTTGGTTAGCTTAAAACCTGTCCATCTGACATGTAATCGTGGTCGAAGATAACCCGTAACATGAAGGTTATCAATCATCGATGGTCCAGTAATGTGACAATATGAAGAACATAGACTAAGCTGAAGAAAATCAACCATTACGCATTGAACTCCCGTAGTAATTTCAAGACGAAGTTTAGTACGCGCATTGGACTGTGAAATCCATTTTTAGACTTGGACAAGGACAACTGTGAACGTCATGACTGAAACTGAAAAGATCAAGTGATCCCAAGTGTGTACGTCAGAAACAGTAGTAAACCAATCAGGAAGAGAAGTCATAGGCGCAATAGTATACTGGAAGTGAACTGTAGATTGAGCTTTTGTCGCATGTGCAAGTAACAGGGCGGTGGACAATGCTTTAAAACGCCATATGAGCCAAACAATTGCCAAGGTATTAAGAATAGACAAGGAGAAACTGACTATAGTCATAATATGTAGGGAATCAGACCAAGAATCGCTGTCAGTCGGAATTTCACCATTTAACATTGTTTCTGCAAAAGACGAAAAGATTCGTAGATCGCTCTTAGCACGTGTAGCTACCTTCTTAAGACTTAAATCAATCTCCTTATCTGTAGCGAAAAATTGTGACATTTGGTGCTCATATAGTTTGAATTCAGGTAAAGAAATTGTCATGGGATTGTCAAAAGATGTGTTACCCAAGATGGCTGCTAAATGCGTAGAGTTGAAAAATTGCTGTAGAAGTGCTAAATTGATTTGATGAAGTTGAGTAACTTCTGTTGAATTGTCAGAACAAGTAGTAGTATGTCCGTCATATGTCAAAGATGTAGCAACGACTGCGCGATGGCACGGGATATTCATAATACAAAAACGACAACCTTTAATAACGCGACATTGATTTTGACATTCAAGTATTATTTCGTCCATGAGATAGACTAATATTTGATTTGAGGAGATATCGAGAATATGTGGTATAACGCGATTTGTCATAAAACGAAAATGACAGGTCTGATGGATATTATCTTTATCATCCAGAAATAAACTATTGATACATTCAGGCTGAGACAAGGGTTTAAGTGTAGGACGAATATTACAACGTAAAATGTCCTTACCGGTGCATTGATTTAAGGTTGACGACGCTAGTGCTGTGTAAAACTGATGATCATCTGATGCAAGCATTATGTCAGGTAAATCAAGTAATTGTGTAATGTGTGCTGATGATGCGTTAATTGGGACTGGAAATGATTGAATTCGATACGTCTCGAATGGTCGCTGTCGGGACCAAATTGGAATCTGTAACGCAATATATAGGTCGCGATCTTTACGCGTTGCTATAAATGACCCAAACTGATAATAGTAACGTGGATCTTTCGGCGTTATTGAATAACCCGGATAATCGGTAGATATAATCGTCTCGATTTGATTGATTGATTCCGCTAAAACATGAGGTGGAATTAGTATAGCAGGTAACTTGCCTTCTGCTAATTCCGTTGTTGCTATCTGTAATTTCTCTAATTCATGCCTAATTTGCTGAGATTCCAGCATTTGAGCAGCAATGACTTGTTCCGATTTCTGATATTGTTGACGTATATTTTCTTCAGTGTCAAGCATCGCTTGCTCTAATAGCATAAGCGTTTTTGAGTTTCGACCAATAGCAGTTAACATGTTATTAAATCGATTATCGACTTGTGAGATACAGGAGGAAAAATCACCTCCATGTCGAGCAAGAGCACCTAGAATTTTATTATTCTGTCTTGTCAGCATATTTATGTGACTTGCTAATGTGGCAACGTCTCCCGTTGTGACCAGACCAAATAGGTGTTTACCTATTTCACCAGTGTACGGGCAAAAATTGCTCTTTTTGACACATTTGAAGGTTGAAAAACACCTTCCGGTATTAACTCATTAATAATGAGATTGTTGTGTTAAACTGTGCATTCATTGTAAGACGTATTACATTTAATTGCTGAAGAAGGGAATTTTTGTTGCTACATTTTACATCTTTAACACAATACTGTATAGGTTCAACTGACATGTTCTCTGGAAGATGTATTTGAAAAGTGTGGATCCACTTATCGGCTGAACAATGTACTGGTGAGAGAGACTGGAAGATAACTTCATAGTTCAGTCTTTGCTCATCCACTGCAGACCCTGGATTCAGAGTCAGGAGAAGCAGTCCTACGACCCAAATCCACATTCCACCCATACCTTAAAGAAAAAGAAAGAGGTTTGAGAGATTTGCCTGCAAGAGAAGAAAAAAGAAGTAGAAGGCATGAGGAATTGATGGAATGGCAGAAAGGACTAGAATTATCTCTCCCATTTACGAAGGAATTTCTTTCTGAATTTCGTATTGAATTCAATGACGAAATATTCGACCTAGTCGTTTACGCGGTGTATTCGATTGTGTGCGTGTTCTGTGAAATGCTTCTTTTAATGCTGGGGAAACATTCTCAATTGGTTGCCATGATGGCGTGGATCCATCGGTCCACTTTACCAAGTAATGTCTCTTCCCAGAAATCCATTTGGATTTCTAAAGTTTGTCAACTGAGTACCATTCTGTTCTATTGTCAGTCGGTGCGTGACCATTGCTCGTTTGATCATGTGGTGCCTGTGTCGGTCGAGTGACTGTGTCGGCTGCATCCGGTGTTGGAGGTCGATAATCCCTAGGATCTTTATAATGCTTAAGCCTGTTGACATATATAAGTGATTTCATTTGTTTATTGTCGGAACAACGGCGTAATCTGTAGGTGTTATTCGGACCTAATTCAGTAATGTAATACGGACCCTCCCATCGGGGGTAAAGCTTTTTTGATAACCCTACGGGTATGTGTGCGATTCGAAGGTGTACATAATCTCCAACGCGGAAGGACGGTTCCTTCGCTTTCTGGTCAAACATTTGTTTGGTTGTGTGTTGCGCTTCGCGGATGTTTGCTTTAGCTAATTCTTGAACTATTTTCAGTCTTTAAATTAACTGATCTATGTATTGTTGTGTTTGTTTCTGGACAGTCTCTCGAGGTGTACAAGACACATCTAAAGGTAAAGTCATTTCTTTCCCAAAGGCTATGTAATAAGGTGAATAGCAAGTTGAGTTAACTGCTGGGCTCATTCAGAATGCGATCATTATGCTGGGCAATAGCTTCCACCAATCATCTTAGTGTTTACTACAGTATGCCCTTAACGATTGCCTATTGTGCTATTCAACGCTCACATGCGGCATTAGTTTGAGGGTGATATGAACTGGTATGGTGACGTGTTACTTGATAGTGTTCACAAAGTCCTAAGACAATTTGAGACATAACGTTTCGTCTATGATCAGTGACAAGTGTTCGTGGTGCACCATAGCGTGTGAATATTTCGTTTTACAAAATACTGGCGATTTCCGTGGCTGTTTGAGAACGTAAGGGAAAGACTTCATACCAATGTGACAAGCTATCTGTCACCAATAAGATATACTGATAACCTTCCTTACTTTTTGGCATGCACAAAATGTCCATGTGCCACCGAGAAAATACATCTTCCGGAGGCAATGGGTGCAATGGGGCCTTTCGAGCATTTGTTTCCCGTTTAATGAGTTGACATTGAGAGCATGATGTAATGTAGTCATACACATTTTGATACATTTTAGGCCAAAAGTACTTTTGTTTGATAGCTTGATATGTTCTTTGGACACCTAAATGACAACCACCTGCTTTTGAATCATGATAAGACAGAGGAACGTCGTGTCTCAAATTTGTTGGTAAGGCAACTTGTTTTATGAGTTGATCTGAGGAAGTTTTCTGTTTTGCTCGAGGCTGGAAAAAATGATGTAAGACGCCATTAATAAGTTCATACTGACTTGCTTCATACGGAATAGCTTTTGCGCGGCGAGTATTATCTGGCAATATTCCTTGCTCTAAGTAAACATACATATCCTTGAAATCAGGACACTCGCTCTGATATTGGGCGATATCTGGTAATTCTGAAGAAGGACCACTGAGTGTACTATCATTAGTGTGTACTACAGATAGGATTGGGATATCTTCATTAGTGTAGTATAATGTAACTTCAGTTAATTCTTTTTGAATGGAGTGAACAGCTGGCTCTGATTGAGTAGTCTGTGTGTCTATGTAATCTGGAGATTTCTCCGCTTCACTGTGGGTGTTATCAGTTTGTTCGTAGTGTCGACGTGAGAGTGCATCAGCATTTGTGTTTTTATGTCCTGGAGTGTATACGATGTCGAAATCGTATTCTTGTAAACGAAGTGACCAACGAATTAGTCTATTTGAAGTGTGTTTAACTGTCTTAAACCACACTAGTGCTTTGTGATCTGTAATGACAGTGAATTGCTGATGTGATAGGTAAACATGATATGTTCTGATACCTTCCAAAACAGCTAAACATTCTTGTTCAGTAACTGACCAATGCTTTTCAGAGTTTGTCAAAGCTCTACCACCATAAGCAATAACATATTCCTTATCATCTGTCCCTATCTGAGACAAAATATACCCTAGAGCGGTGCCGCTAGCATCACATGTTAATCTAAATGGTTTGTTAAAATCAGGATAAGCCAAAATAGGCGCTGAGGTCAGAGCTGTCTTAAGAGTATCAAATGCTTCTTGACACTTATCTGTCCAAAGGAATGAACTGTCTTGTGTCAACAATTGATTTAATGGCGTTGCTATGGTAAAATAACCGTGAACAAATTTCCTGTAATAATTGCACAAACCTAGAAAACTCCTAACATCTTATCTTTCTGTGTTTTAGGAACAGGGAATTTTGTAACTGCATCAATTTTAGATTCATCTACCTTGATTCCTGTTGTTGAGAATTTATGACCAAGATAAACAACTTCAGATGCTGCGAATACACATTTTTGAAGGCTTGAGTGTCAAGTTTGCTTGACGTAAACGATCAAAAATGAGTTCGAGATGTTTGAGGTGGTCTTCAAATGAATTGGAGAAAATTATGATGTCATCTATGTATGCATAGACACATTGACCATGGTATACCTCTAAGAACACAGTAAGTGGCGGGTGCATTTCTGAGTCCATACGGCATTAAATTCCATTGGTAAAGACCACGTGATGTCATAAAAGAGCTCTTATGTTTTGTCAATGGATCCATTTTAATTTGCCAAAATGCTGAATTTAAATCTAAAGTACTGAAAAGACATGGTTGAGTTTGTCCAACTGCATCGATGACATCTTCTAATCGTGGAAGAGGAAATGTCATCGGTTGTGTCACCTGATTAAGTTTCCTATAGTCAATAGCAAAACGATATTCACCATTTTTCTTTTTGACCATTACAACTGGTGATGCATAACTAGATGAACTGGGTTCAATTAGTTTATGTTCTAATAATTCTTCTACCTGTCTATCAATTTCTTTATTGATGTGCGGTGCCACACGATAAGGTTGACAACGAATTGGCATGGAATCACCTGTTTCTATTCGGTGGGTGAATACGTTAGTACTACCCAATTCGTCTAAGTTAACAGCAAAAACATCCCTATGTTGATTCAAAAATGAGTGGAGTTCCTGTTTTTGGTTTTCTGTCAAATCTGAAGAGTGTAAGTCAAAATTAATTGGTTCTTGTGGTTTACTAGATTGTGCATTCATGAGGTTAGGTGTGTCATTCCTGTCAAGAGTGTCTTCATTAATGGTAAATATTGTTTGTGGGTATAGTACGTCCACACATGCTAATACGGTATTGGCACGTACATGCGTAGCCATTGGAGTAGGGTTAACAATCTGTAAAAAGTTCTTTTTGGAAACAGTCAAAATTGTTCTAGCTGGAAGAATTGTAGAGTTTTGCATGCTGTAAGACGGTTCAAGTAAAACAGATGTTCCTTTTGGGACTTTACCGATACGTACTGCGATTGCACTTATTGAATTAGCCTGAATGGTCGTAAATTTTGCGGCGCGTGCGAGACCAGACTGATTATGAATTAAATTTATGGTTACCATATCGTCTAGCAAGGAGAGCGTTTGTGTATCTAGATTCACGACAGCTTTATATTTAGTCAAAAAATCAATACCCAAAATGACCGAATGATGTAATGCGGGTACTACATAGAATGAGTGAGAGAAGCGTATGCCTCCTATTTTCAAATTAAGTTGAACCAGACCTGAAACACTATGATGTTCACCACCGGCACCTACAATTTGGGAAATATTTGATTTTTGAAACTGACGTGAATTTAACCCTGCACGATGAAGCAATTTTAAATTAATGGCCGAAATTGTGGCGCCTGTGTCTGCTAATGCATGTGTTGGTTTATCTCGAACAAAAATTGGAACAAGGTTTTTGTGAATAGGTGTGACTAAGGTAGTTTGTGGCTGTTGGTCATACTCACGACAGGTTTGTGTCCTCTCGTAAGATGCGCATTCCTATTGTTTACGTGTTGTCAAGCACACACGTGAATGTGACCTATCTTGTGACAATAGTGGCACTGTACATTGCGTGCGCGGCAGACTGAACGTGACGTACATTGTTCGCCACATCCAAAACAAGGAGTGTGAGGACGACTTTGTGGTTGCGGCTGGTAGTGAATACCACGAAATGATTGATAAGAGTAGTTATTACCAGAATAATTGTTTGGAAAAGCTGGTGGCTGTGGTGGAAAATTAGTATTTTGCCTGTAATACATACCGCGCTTTTGGTAGTTTGAATTTTGAGGGCGAAATTGCTGTTTTGTGACATTAATATGTGCATGTGTTTGAGAACACGAATTATTGTCTTGGTTTTGTTTTGAATTTGCAACCTTAACTTCATCTTTGATTTGTTTTACTTCATCTAAAATTGTGTTAAGGGTAGACAGGTCAGTGTTATCAGCAGTGGCAATGGATTTTACTGCTAAAACTGCTGCCTGGCGTAAATCTGCCATGTTTGTTGGATTTTTGTTCATTACGATCCTTTTTACGGAAGGTTTTAATCCATTCAATGCCACTGCTAATAAAACTTGATCTGGGATAGTTTTGTTAGTTGCCATTTGCAAAAGGCTACTTAAATAGTCCATAACTGTCTCAGAAGACCCTTGCTGAGTTTGCAAAATTGAGAGATCTAATATGACATCGTCATGATGAAATCGAGATTTAAATGCTGTGACTAGAATGTGCCAATTGTTTGTAACACTCTCTGGTAAGGTATCATACCAGATTTTAGCATGCTCCTGAAGATGAAAAGGAAATGCATTCAAAACTTTAGCTTCTGATAATTCATAAAACTTAGCCCATTGTACAAAATGTTCTAACCATTGAACAGGATTCTGAGATTGGTCACCATTAAAAATATCTAATTTGATAGCAGAAGACATTCCTGTTTGTGAGAATCGGTTGTTTCAAAAAATATTTGCACTCCTAGAAAAATGTTCTGGCCGAGTTAGAGTTACATGCACTGAACTAGACGGCTGAACCCTGAATGTTCTAGTTTCTGACACAGCAGGAAAAGTTTATGTAATGTTCAGTGGGCTTGCCGTGAAAAGAGTACTTTTTGGAGTCACAAGCACTGGCGAAACTGTCTCAGGTTGCTGTAACTGGATGGAACATTCCAACGCTGGTGGAATCAAATCAATTGGGTGCTGGGTCGTTGGTGCTGGACTGGGCGTCGGCGGCGTTAGGTCAGTTGAACCGAGGTCAAATGGAGGTTGGATCACTGGTGCTGGACTACATGTGGACAAGGTACCTGTTGAACTTGTTGAAATCGTCTCTAAAATTGACAGTGGTGGGTAGATTGTCACTGACGATGTGTAGGTAGTCGCCGCACCGTCTAACAGGAGAGAAGTTGTTGGAATCACGGATCTATCTTGTGAATATGGTAGCATTGTCGCTTCTGGAGTTGATGTAGCATAGCTGGGCGGAGTGAAGTCTGTTGGTCGCAAGAGTTTCGGTGTGAGTCTGTTCCGTAGATCATAATTATGCGGAGTTACACCTCTGTTCGTGATATTCGTCCACCACTTATTATGATAAGAAGGTTGTTATCATAATCTTCTTCTCATTTCTTGCTATGAGAAGGAAATACTCATAACTTAAGAAATGTCTTTGTCCATGGTTAGAGACAGAGAGAGAGGAAAGTTCGGGCTCTCTTAAACAAGGAGGTGTCACGTATAAATGTGTAGATACGGCTACATCTGGGGACTTGGCAATGCGGAGGTACGGGATCGACTGTAAGAAAAGACTGACGGAGTCTTCTGATTCTTTTGACAGAACGAACTTTATTTAAATACTTGATATATATAGATATATAATACTACATTCTAGAAATACACCTTATAAAGCCTTTATATTTAAAATACACGAAACACATATCAAATTATGCTTTTCCTTCGAGCTTACCAACTTCATACATTTGTATAATTTCTGCATTTTAGAATATAATACAGATAATTAAATCTCGACTAAATTCATGATAGCCAAAGAGTATAAAATCAATAATTACGATTTAATGCAACAATCATTTTGAAGAAAGGTATTTTACTAAATTTAAAATAGAGTACTAATTTGAAATAGGTTACTAAACATTATCCTTTATTTTTTAAAGAATGTTTTATTTCCAAATTAAATCTAAACATGAAGTTGGTAGCGGATTCGTCCTTTCTAATAATAATTACCATAAATACAAATGAATATAAATTCTTTAAAACAATTGACCACTCCATTGCATTATAATATAAGATAGAAAGAACTCACAAGAATGTTGCAAAGGTATGAACATTACCGTAAGAAATATTTAACATTAAAAGGTCTCTATTCTTTAAAGAAATTTACAAACACAAACGATTCTTACCTGCAAGAAAAGACGGACGGAGACTTCTGATTCTTTTGACGGAACGAACTGATTCCACGCAAGCCCGCTCTCTATTTATACAATTCTGAACGTATGCCATGGCCAAATTTGGAATAGTGTTAGGCTTATGTGCGTCCGTCTCGAAGAAGAAGGAGGCTCCCGTCTATTCTTACTGATACTGTGTGTTACTTAGGTCACCGACAAACGATTTGCCTCATCAGCTTTTATTCATTTCAGAGGCTGAATCGCACAGCTTACTCAGTCAGAAAAAATTTTAAGAATCTGGTCACGAAGTACTAACATAATTTACGAGTGCAAATTTTTGCTGACTTGTTATATAAGAAAAATATATATAGTGGGGGGGGGGGAATTTGCACTTGCTTGTAAGGGCGCAATCTTTATTAAAATAGTATATACTTGTAATACAGAAATAAACAATATTACTCTCAATATATTTTAGTGTAAATTCCTTTCAATATGATTTAATGAAAAATTACTATTTTAGTACAATTTAGAGAAAGTTTCAATCTTATTACTTTTACTCAAAAATTCTCTCCTGATATACGTTTTGACAATAGATGGGCTTAGAAAGTTCATATAAATTTGAGAACCAGCTCGGTCTAGTATTACGACTCAATCAATGGTCTTAAATACGTAATAGAAAAGAGTGAAAACCAACAAGTTTTGTAAAATTAAACATATATTTTATTTCCCTATTATACAAAGTGATGATGTAAAAAAAACTTACGGTATTGTGAATTCAATCCCAAAATAATCATAGAATTCTAACACAAGTTCTAATGATTAAAGTTCTGAAGAAACTTTAGTGGTATTCCAAAAAAAATAATCCAACACTGGAAGTGTTGATGTGCCTGTGGTGGCCTGTATCGTGACGATGTGCCAACAGTCTTTCATTGAATCACAATAATATAATCGTAAAAAAATTCACTATAAAATCCAAATCTCAATTTCCATGAATATTATATTAGAGCACTTTGTATTTTCAGAGAAGAATAAGTTGAATAAATAATTCCAGCCCAAATGAAACACTTCTTCTTCATCATCATCATCTTCTTCTTCTTCTTCTCATTATTATTATTATTATTATTATTATTATTATTATTATTATCATCATCATCATCATCATCATCATCATCATTATTATTATTATTATTATTATTATTATTATTGCATGATACATTATTTCTTTAGTGGTTTTAATGAAGAGACCACAAAGAGTAAAATATAAAACATCTGAATCAGTTCACTCTTGATGTACATAGCAGCACTGTACTGCCTCATCGACAACATTCAAATGCTTACCATACGTATTCTCTTATAGCTGGAGCCCAACTGCAAACTGCACAGACACTGATCTGCCGTCACATAATGAGCCGGTAGAACTGGGTCTATGCAGTTTGTTAGGAGTGATCAGTAGAACAATCAAAATAGAATGCGCATAATGCGACGGCAGATCAGAGTCTATGATGTTTGCATTTGGACTTAAAACACGAGTATCGACACAGGTTAATGTAACAGGATAATATAGTGTGAAACGATGAAAATGTACATATTGAGTACGGTGTTACAACGAATGTCAATAAAATATCCAAAGTTACATATATTATTGCAGTCATGTGTTCAACAAATTATAATACAGTTTGACTTTGAATAGATGCTCATTACGTCGTATTTCCTAACCAATCATCCCTCATCAAGATTTGGGTCCATTTGTAATATGTTGACAGCGTATTGCAGCTGCAACTTGGATGAGCCTTCTTGGAACTCCTCCCACGAAATCTTCTGGTCTTGGTCACAATCCACAGACCTGAACAACTCCTCCGTGAGATGTTCTGGAGGTTTCATTTGAGCAGATGTCATGCAGTTCATCATTTTGTATACAGCCTTAAAAAGAATACATAATTAAACGGAATTAAAATAAATAATTTTGAATTAATATTTCCTCTATATCAATCAGTCATACACAAAATCCCCTTATCACATTTCCTATGACCTGTAGTAGGACCCCCAAATGTTGTCTGGTGTGGGTAACGGTACAACGTAAAATACCAGTTTTGATTATAAGAGCACGACAGAAATGTCGCGTAATGTATGCAAAAGTGTCGAATATAAATTAACTCCGAGACTGAATAACTACGAACGATTGATTGGACTAATTTAACAGACGGTTTGAATTAATAAAAGAAAAATCACTACGATTAATTGATTATTATGCAAAATGTTACAATGACATAATCAATTATTTCAACAACTTTTCAAAAAGCAATGGCGAAGTAAATAATCTGCATACATGCATGCTAGCACGGCCATTCTTGGCGTTTTCTTCGTTATAAACTAATGTATAAACAAATGTAACTTGGGAATTCATAGGGTGTTAAACATTTGTGAACGCCGACTTTCTTCATTAATACTCATCTATGAATAACCATCGGTCTGCTCTTGTAATAAGCATCGGTCTACTCTTGTAATAAGCATCGGTCTACTCTTGTAATAAGCATCGGTCTACTCCTGTAATAAGCATCGGTCTACTCTTGTAATAACCATCGGTCTATTCTTGTAATAACCATAGGTCTACTCTTGTATAATCCTTTTGTACATAAATCTTTAGTAATTAATACGTTGCAAGAATTTGGTGAAAATGCCATGAAATGTAGATTTATCTGAGGTGGAATAAAACCAAGTATGGCAACCCAAATGCAATTGGAGATTTAAATATTGAATAACTTTAAACGTCTAAATTAGAATGAATTTGTGATATTTTTATGACATGTATCAATTAGTAACGAATCCAGTTGGTATATACACCTTTGACAGACTTTTGCATGTTGTTTCATTGTAATTCCCCTTTTAAACTGAAGATCATTATATGATATATACAGTAAGGGAAAGGAACGAAACTATGCATAGCAATGCTCTAAGTATTAAATATCGTGATTTCAAAAACCTTGCTGAGCAATGTTCACGGAAGATGTAAGGCAAGTTCCTTTTGGAGACAGTTCATGTTGATCATGGTTTTACTGGTGTATGTTTGGATTTTTAAGTATTATTGTTAAATAGCATTAACCATCATTTACCATCTAAAGAGCGTGGAATCAGACGAGCGTTTACCATCCAAAACGCGTTGAATCAGACGACCATTTACCATCTAATGAGCATAGAATACGGGTATTTACAATCCAAAGAGAGTAGAATCAGACGAGAATTTACCATCCAATGAGAGTAGAACCAGGCGACCATTTACCATCTAAAGAGCATAGAATCAGACCGGCATTTACCATCTAATAGCGTTGAACCAAAGGAGCATTTACCATCCAAACAACATAGAATCAGATTAGCCTTTGCTATCCAGTTATCGTAGAATTAGATCAAATTCTTTGAAGTGGATTGATGATGACATACTGATTAAGCAATATTAATTAGAATTTGACTTTAAGATTCACAAAAAACATTGGTATCGTGAACCATAAAGTTCAAATACATACAATATCAGCCTAAAATACTGACGGCTACATTTCGATCTTATCTCTAAAGTAGATTACAAGCTGCGAATCGGAGAGGTACTATTACGTATTTAAAGAAATAGCCATTAGATTACCCAGGGGGTCAACTGTAAACCGTTGTTATTGTTTTTTAGATGATTTTCTAAAGTTGTTGTTGTTGTTGTTATAGGGTTTAACGCCATTTTTCAGCACAAGATAGGCTATACATGGCGACCAGTATTAATGGTGGAGGAAGAACCCTGGAAAACCCCGGGAAGAACCACCGACCCACGAGAAGCTACTGGCAGGCTTTCTCACGTACCCACGTTAGCCGAGCCTGGACTCGAACTCACGCAGACAGAGGTGAGATGGCAGTGATCCGTAACGATCAGCGTTTTAGACCACTCGGCCACTCGGGGCCCCATTTTCTAAAGTCTTTGAAACATTCTTCAGTATGTATGTATGCATACGATACCTGACAACAGTCCATATAAGCAGATGATACAAAACAACAGTCTAGGTATGCAGATGATATATGATAACAGTGTTTATGTATGTGGATGATACGTGACAACACAGTCTATATATGCATATGATATAAGACAACAGTCTATATATGCAAATGATATAAGACAACAGTCTATACATGCAGATGATACATGACAACAGTCTATACATGCAAATGATACATGACAACAGTCTATACATGCAGATGATACATGACAACAGTCTATACATGCAGATGATACATGACAACAGTCTATACATGCAAATGATACATGACAACAGTCTATACATGCAGATGATACATGACAACAGTCTATACATGCAGATGATACATGACAACAGTCTTTACATGCAAATGATACATGACAACAGAGTCTATTTATGCAGATGATGCATGACACCAGTCTACAGGTTTCAGCTTAGCAGATGACATGCAGTTCATCATTTTGTAAACAGCTTTAAAAAGAATGAATCATGTGTAATTAAACGGAACTGAAGGAAATAATTATTAATTAATATTTCTCTATATCAATCAGTCACATACAGAATCACCTTATCATATAATTTATGACATATAGAAGGAACCCACCCACCCACCCCCGATAAGATACCTGATGTGGGTAACGCTACCAGTGTTTAGATCATGAGAGCACAACAGATATGTCCCATAATGTATGCAAAAGTGTAGAATATAGTTTGATACTGAATAACTAAGTACTATTGATTTTGGTTTAATTTGAATTTGATAGTTTGAATTACTTAACGAAAAATCCTTATGATTATTAATGCGAAATGCTAAGGTGATGCAATCAATTTTTTAAACAACTTTTAAAACATCGGTGTCAAAGAAGTAAATAATATGCATGTAAGCATGTTGGCATGGCCATTCTTGGTGTTTTCTTTATCGTAAACTGATGGACAAACACACATGACTTTGGAAGTCATAGGATGCTAAGCATATGTGAACGCCGACTTTATTAATTCACATTCATCTTTGAATTAACCCCTCGGTAAAAAAAAAGTTTATGTTCACATGCATCTTTGAATTTAACCCCTCGGTAAAAAAAAGTCTATGTTCACATGCATATTTGAAATAACCCCTCGGTAAAAAAAAAGTTTATGTTCACATGCATCTTTGAATTAACCCCTCGGTAAAAAGAAAGTCTATGTTCACATGATTCTTTGAATTAACCCCTCGGTAAAAAAGAGTCTGTGTTCACATGCACCTTTGAATTAACCACTCGGTGAAAAAGTTTATGTTCACATGCATCTTTGAATTAACCCCTCAGTAAAAAGTCTATGTTCACATGCATCTTTGAATTAACCCCTCGGTAAAATAAAGTTTATGTTCACATTCATCACTGAATTAAACTCTCGGTAAAAAAAAAAATGTATATGTTCACATTCATCTTTGAATTAACCCCTTTGTAAAGGAGACTTTCTTCGTTCACGCTCATCTTTGAATTAACCATCCACTTACTCATAAGAATTACAAATCTTGTAAAACTCTGTTTAAAAATATCTTTTTGATCGATACGTTACAAGAATATGGTTAAAATGTCATGAAAAGTAGATTTATATGAGGTGGAATAATTCAAAGCAGGAAAACCTAAATGTAATGCCAAACTTAAATACTGAATAATTATAAATGTCTAAATTAAAACGACTTTGTCATTATTTATTATATGTATCAATTAATAACAAATCCTACTCGTATATACACGTCTGAGAGTTCATATTGATGTTTATTCTGTAGTTATTCCCCTTTCAGACTGGTACTGTTATGTATATTTAATTTATCGTGTGTGCTTGACTTTTATCCGTGACTGATGCTAAAGTTTTTGCCCACCTCACTATTGTCATGTTTCTTAAGGTAGTTACTAAAAAACGTATTTACAAGCTTAAAAGGTTCTGGAAGCCAACTTATTTACAATTTGTTGACATTTTCCATCGGAAATCAGGGTTTTCTAGAAAAATATATTGTCTCGCAGGTCCAGTGGGTATTTGTAAATAAAATTATTTTGTAAACAATTACTCATTCCTGTTTCATATCAGTCTCTTGAATTATTTATAGATGTGTTCAGATATAATTTGAGGGGGATTATTTATTTAAATTACTCATTTGGAATTACGAAGTGCTAACTGACTTTTTTGTATTAAAACACCTCTCTGAGATGACTGAGAAGTCATTCAAAGAAATTCTGGATTACGTGATTGTGGTACATCAGGACATTCAAGACACGGAACATTCTATACTTTTGGACTTTTTATAGCCATTAAGGGTGATTTGGAATTTAATTCGCAATATTGTAAGTGTCTTCTGAATTTTACTTCTCTGTTACATAGTTTGAGACCAAATGATATATTCAATGAATAAAATTAATGAAATTATGCCAAGCAATTATTTAAGTATTAAATATCGTGATTTCAAAAACCTCCATCAATCAAAGTTAAAGGAAGAAATAAGCCAAGTTCGTTTTGGAGGCAGTTTATGACGGTGGTACTAATATACCAGTATCTGCCATCCAAAGGGCGTAAAATCACGATGAAGATTTACCATCCAAATAGCGTAAAGTCAGATCAACAATACAAAATAGATTAGAATGAAACCAGCAGTTAAGATTACCAGGGACCACGTATTCATACGGAAAGGGTTTAAGACTTCCCGGGACAGTTTACTAATATCACCTATGTCCAATTTTGATTTACTTAATGCTGCTAAGCAATTAAAAATAAAAAATTTCAGAGGTGTTTTTATGCGCGATCAATTACCTACCGTTGCAATGCAACATGAAACCGGTATTATTAATCTCGATAAAAACTCTGGCCCAGGCACGCACTGGGTAGGATATGCAATTGATCCACGTGGAATTATTTATTTCGATTCGTATGGATTAGCACCACCAAAAGAATTTTTAAAGTACGTTACCGGCGATATTCCAATCTGGTATTCAACGCTACCAACACAAAAATAACTGATCCTCCAATATGCGGCCGTGAAACCCTCGCTATGCTTGATGCTGTATCAAAATCAACAGCACCGCCTTATAAAGTCGTACACGCGTTCACTACACTACGTCATCACACTTAAACTGATATCAGTAAATATAATGGTAGATATTTATGGAAGATCCTCAGGTAGAGCTCAGAAGGTCGATTTATCTAAATACGCAACTCTTGATCAGCTCAGAAATGAAATCGATGATTTATTAAATATCACAAGTGTGGATCAAAATGAAGTCGTCGTTTTCAGGACAAACAAGGACGATTAAAAACGAGTAACATACAACTACCAGATGTACTTATACGAATTCCCAACGCGGTTGTTAATAATATCGTTACTTTCACCGATCAAGGTAAAATACAAGATTCCGGTAAATCGGTTAACGACTATGTTAAGAAAACTGGTGATGTATTTACCGGTGACATTATTATGTCAAGAAGAAAAATTACACATCTTGGAGATCCAATCGCAGATACAGACGCAGCAACAAAAAATACGTCGATGATCAAGAATCCAAACACGTGTCAGTGCGCGGTGGTATAATGCGTGCATTTCTCGACATGAATAATAATGGTATTAATAATCTCAGAACACCAGAAACAGATTTTGACGCTGCAACTAAAAAATACGTCGACGATAAGGAAATTCCAATAACGACTTCGTTAACGACAATCAATGACGGGATTGCTGCATTTAGAAATGAATATTTTACTCATGTACAAACATTTCTAAATTTTCGTAGAAATGTAAACAGAAATATTAATGACTTTTTTGGAACTCCACCAATCGTTGAGATAAAACTTACCGACATTAAGATGAAAATCAACGATATTGTTAGTGGCATTCCTAATATCATTGAAAAAACGAATCTAGTAACAAAGTTACTTGCTGGAATGCCTCACAAGCAGATCTTCAACGTAGTATACACTAAATTATGCTCGTATATTTCAGCGTATCTCAGTGATGGTAAAATATCCGATGAGGAGTTCGTAACGATAATGAAAACCTACGATGAAGCATTCATAATCGCTAGTGACAATAACGGAAAGATGGAGAATTAAATAATAACGATAATAATAATGTCATCGTTAGAATTACTTCAGCAGATCGTGGCTAATACAACGCCGTCAAAAACTACTGTGATATCATTAAGTTCAACCAATCCTGAATTTAGCGTTAATTTTCCAACTGCAATTCCAGCAAAGGAAATAGCGCTAGCGCAATTACGAGTTTATCATAGCTGGCCTAATATCAGGTCAAAACCATTTGGTGGACAACAACCAAATAATTCACTGGTATTTGCGAATAAAATAAACCAGATGGAACACCTGATTGGCAAGTTGTTGGAATTTCAACGGGCAGTTATCAAATAGAACAGATTAATGATGAATTCCAACGCAGAATTAAATCTATCACAGGGAAAGAATCTAAAATAGCGATCACTGTTCACGAACCAACACTATCAGCGGTGATTGAAATAAATTCTCCTGATTACCTCGTAGATATCTATCAAAGTTCGATCAGATCAGTGTTAGGATGGCCTGAAGTCGCACCTGTTTATGATGGAGTTTCAGAACCAAAACTAGAAGAATTTAAAACGAGTGAAGAAAAATTCATTAAAATTCCAGAATATCGAGGAAAAAATCCATGGAGATATATAGTATTTGAATCTGATCCAAACGACGATATATACTACTTTACCGATTTTGACGGTAAAAAGATCCCCAAGATGGCTAGATCAATATTTAAAATTATCGTTACGCCAGAGGGGGGGGGGGGGAGACATCGAAATATTGTTGATCAAAAATTTTTTAAGGATTTTTTTAAATACTCTTAAACCTGAATACGATAAAACGTTTAATGATTTAAGAAATTTACTTATTTCATTATCACAACATTATAATGAAAGTGTAAAGCAGCAAATAATCGAGTTAATAAAACACTTAAATGGTATCTTATTCGATTTATACATCGTTAATCGAAGTACCATAAACATTGTGACTAAACTCGATAGAATTTCCTACATAACTCCAGAATTGAGGCAAGTATTTCTTGATCATTATAAAATAACAGAAAAAGATTTACAAACACTCATTATACCAGATTTAAATAACGCTGAAATGAAGAAATCATTAAATGATCTTATTGAAGAATATTATCCGGGAGTAATTGAATCGTGGAGAAAAATAGCCCCACCACCGGTTATACTAAAACACAATAACAATCCTTTGGTGCCGGACGTCATATATCGCCAGGCATTGTAAATATAACAACAACAATTGCAGTCAATCTGGTATGTGATGTTATTGAAGGTAGCTATCAGGTAGATCTTTCTAAGTCTAGCCAGGCTCAGCAAGGGTACATATTATTCAGTTTTAGCCTGTTGGTCCCTCCCGGTTCGTTAATTGTATCAGAGCCAATTAACCCCGTGTACCTGCGAGTTCATAATCCGTTATTATCAAGGATACACTTTAAACTTACAGACCAAAGCAATCGCATTCTGGACACGAGAAACGAAGTACTAAATATAAACCTGTATGTGAAATCATAATGCGTTATCATAATACGTTTTTATCATAACAAAAAAAAATATCCGGATGTCTATAATACTGTATTCTTTTGTTTACATAAAATCCGTGCATAATCGAAATCTATTATCTAGAAGGCTGTGGCTGCATATTGATTATTCCATAACAGCTGTGCGTAAAGTTATTTTAAGAACATCCGCTATATAACTAAATCAATATCCGCTGTTACGGCTTACGCATAGACTCAGTGTTATACAGAATTATATATATTTTTTGGAATCTAGAAATATAAAATCTCATTTTAGACAGAAAAATGTGAGGTTTCAGTCCCTACGGACACGATATATATCGTTTTTCGTTAATTATTTAGTGATCTATCTGTTTTCTGTAAGCATCGCTGTTAGTGAAGCAGCAAATATTTTATATATTACTTAAATCAACTGTATTATTGATAAGAGAACGATGGCCGAAATGGTAAGACGGTTGGACGTAGATCGAACTCTACAGACTCTCGCGTGTTCGAGTCTCCAAAAATGCTAAAGATATTATCTTGCATTTGGCGACTGATGCTATTTAATTGGGGGAACCCGGAGCATTTCCTCGAAATCCACAATAGACAAAATACACTCTCCTATCATACACCCTTGAGGTGTACCTTTTACACTCCCCGGGGTTTTGTATGGGGGGGAGAGTGTACAAAATCTGTTGGACGTAGACAAGATTCCCTCGTCATCACCATTGTATATATTCATGTGTCATCATTGTATATAACCATTATCATCATTGTATATAACCATATATCACCTTCATTATATATAACCATTATCTTCATTTTATATAATCATAAATGTGACCTCTGAACTTGTTCGGATGTCAAAAGGCAACCGGGGAGTTCACAAGGTCAAAATGTGCCGTCCGCAAAAATCAACATCATAACCATCTGTAAATATAATCATTGTTCATCAATCAGTTTATATGTGACCTCTGGTCCTACTAAGATGTTGTTTGACACCTTAGGGGATCACATGGGGTTTGTGTTTCGTCTTTCGGAATTTCCTCTGGTCCTACTAAGATGTTGTTTGACACCTTAGGGGATCACATGGGGATTAATTCAGAATGCTCCTGAACTTGCCAACATGTTATATGACAAGCTGGGAGTTCATGGAGTTGTGTTGTGATATATGTTTTGTAAAAAAATAATATTTTTATATTAAATAAACACTTATTATATAATGAATTTTGAAAATATCAATGTCATTGTTTCTGCGATTAAAAAATTACAACATAACGGTATCAATATATCTGATAATCTTAATACTGAAAAGATTCTATGTGATTTTGACTCATTACAACAACGAAAGAACGAGAACAGATTCACGCTATCCGCTGATTACAGGTTTATGAAAGTTATCCAGCAAGGAATGTTAAAGTCATTGGCAACTGTCACTGATGATCAGGTAAAATTGTTTGTACCTCTCTCAAACGCTATTGACAAAATCAAGCTAGAATTATCTCATGGATACGAACAGAAAAAGATCATGAATTTTCGTATAAGACAATTAAGAGAGCATTGTGAAAATACGAGTGAAAATACGAGTGAAAATGACAGCGATAATGATGGACCACTGACTGTAATTATGGCTAAAGAAAATCCTTGGGAAAATTAACATTCTGCTTAGTATAATGCAACCTACACATATTGACAAGTATAGACAATCAGGATAACTTTTGACATTAATTCGTATAAACGGATAACTACGATCATTATGCTTGACGGAGCGTTAAATCATTTGGTAATTTTAAAAATACGGTAGACTAAAAGTATTGAAACCTAATTTTTTGCAAAAATCTTTTGGAAAAGGAAGATTTTTGTATATTTTCTGCGACAAATTGTACCGATCGTGGATGTATATCAAAATATTTGGCAGCAGAATTAATTGATTCAAAACTAATTTTTTCCCCAGTCTCTGTATTTACGGATTTAATAGCTCTCTTTCTGTATAATTTACACCTTCCTGTGTTTCCGAATTTACAATTTTGACTCTGTGTAGTAACTCGTAAATTGGAAATCGAATTATCAAGCTTATCACCATTGATGTGATCAACTACATATCCATCGTTGATTATTCCAAAACAACACTCGTAGGTAAATATATGTGATAAATATTCATTTTTTCCAGCAGTAAATATAAAATAACCAGTGTTATTAAGACTACCGACTGGTTTTTTCAGCCTGCAATTCCTGATGATGCCATTACGAGATGCTTCATAATTAGTGATGATTGGATGCGCTACAAATTCGTTTTGTTCCATTTATATATAATATTTATTTGTCTAAATCATTGTTTTTTGAAAATCTAGCCAAATAATCTTCTTCGGTCTTTATAGGAGAGTCAGCGTTATATTTTTTATCGTAATATCGTTTCCGCTCTCTGTATTTTTTACCACCGCATTGCGCACACAGTTGAGTTTTTCCTCGCACTCCAGCACTACAAACAATACACGGTTTTGGTCCTAGACTCCCATTTCTGACGCATTGCATATGATAACTACAGTATTCATTCACGCATGATCTGTTACACGGAGACGTATAACCGATTTTTAACCAGTGGCATTGATTTG
>JAECUM010025849.1:0-24720 GCA_016617855.1 Megalonaias nervosa | reverse complement strand
TGGAGGAATTTTCTCTTGCCATATTGATAATACATAAAAAATGTTTTTATTGATAATGTATTCTCTGAATATTTGTTTATCATATTAAAGATCCGATAAAGAAAAACGTATTTTATACTGCATATAGTGCAATTTATGAGATGATCAGGATGTCAGTAGTACTAAACTTAAAGCCATGAACGATAAAAGACAACAAAACCTCTCCTGTGAGAAATGCCAAAACTAACGAAAAACACTAAATGAGCATATTAAAAGCAGAATCAGTGAACAAGATAATTAAATGACCAACCACATTTGACGTACATTGGCAATCACAATTCAGGAACAAAGGGCCATCAGGGCGTGTGAGAGCACTAAAAAAGAAGATCGGAACACAGGCACAAGACTGCACCGCGGGACAAGTAAAAATACGGGAACAAGTTGCAGAAATAGAGAAGATCAGGAAAGGAAAGAAGCACAGCAGTATTTAAAGAGAATGTAGCAAGATTAGAAGTAATAAAGAAGATCAGGGAACAAACAAAATACTACAACGCTGAACAAAGGAAAATATGGCAATCAAGTAGTCGAAATAAAGAAGATCCGGAAAAGAAAGCAACATTACCGCAGGACAAGGGAACAAGACAAGAACAGCAGAAATTAAGAAGTTTAGGAACAGAAGAAAAAACAACGAACACTTAGTCATTACTGAAGCAGAGAAGGAAAAGATAGAAACTCTGTGAGAATAGAATGAAACCAAAATGAAATTGCTAAATAACATAAACGTCCAAAACTCGAACCTAGAGAAAAGAAATTTTCTATCCTTGTTGTGTTTTGTAGTGTAGTTTCTCAAATGAGATATTTTGGGACAGGCACAAACGTTTTGCTTTCAAGACCTTATTTCATCAAGTGTCTAGTATACGTAATTAACAAGGCGGGTCCAAAAGAGAGCATGTGTAATTACGTTTTAAGGGAGAAAGATGTCCACATAACGCAGAGTGCATAGACTATTTCAAAAATACAACAATCCAAAATCAATAGCACCCATATCCAACCCTGAATATCCCTACTCCTCCTACCAACCACAAAAGAAACACAAATCTATAGCACTCATCCAGTATAACAAACATAAACAAGTACATCAATAACTTGCATCCTATAGAACCAACACATATATCCCCACCACCACCACCCCAAAAATTTATACACAAATTTATCAAACAAGGCATTGATTCTGATCCAAGAAGGCCCTCTTTAGACTAAAACGTCATGACCCTGAACAGATACTAATTGGTCTTGGTTACAGACCAACGACGTTGAGATACACAAATTAACAACGAACACTTAGTCATTACTGAAGAAGAGAAGGAAAAGATAGAAACTCTGTGAGAATAGAATGAAACCAAAATGAAATTGCTAAATAGCATAAATGCCCAAAGCTCGAACCTAGAGAAAAGAAATTTTCTATCCTTGTTTTGATCCCAAAAATCAAGGGCTACTGTAAGAAATAATAAAACTACCAAATAGTAGGAAAATTCACAACCTTGGAATATTGATTCTGATGTGACTATCACATGCTTGGCGTAGGTTATAGATCGGTCAGCACAAAATATGAGACTGGACATTGATTTGATACAAAAGTATTTATGATGTTTGTGTGAAAGGTTAGAACCTTGGTCTGTAGGAGACTGGGTACTGCTGCTTCCTGCGGCTTGATCTGGAGACACGGTAATAGCGGATACTCGAATACATTAAATAGCACGCAAACGCGTGCAAACTAACGAGTGTCAACCGTCGATATACGACTATAATCCAAAGAACGAACGATCCTGTAATGTACCGATCTGGCGGTTACTTTAGGCACGCATTTTCATATCCATGTTTCGTAAGTCGATTTAAAATGTACTGAATGTTTCATTTTTTTATTCTTTCTTCTATTAGACATCAGTATGTTTATATAGCAAGCTATGCCTACTTAATTCTGAATTGACGACTCCACAGAAACAAAATCATGTGTGAATATGCAAAAAGCTAAAAATAAAACAAGAACGTAGAGTTGGCGATACCTCATTTGGACAATATTATTGTTGAGTTTACACGGAGAGTTTTCGCTGATGTTGGAGAGATTATACTGATGGCTATAAGTGGGAGGAGGACTTTGTTTGGACGGAAACAAACAAGGAAATTCAATCTTTGTCTTATATACACTTGAAAGTTTCTTTCTACTCTCAAAAAAAAATGATTTTGTCCATTTAACTCAAAATGTCTTATGCAGCTAATGCAATGGATCTAATTATATTGTTGTTTGTATTTATTTTTTTTCGTTTCAAAATGACACCAAAAATATTTTGTTCCAGCTATTTGGGTACTTAAAGTGAAAAAATAATCATATGCAATTACATGGCTGGTCTGTTTTTATTTGATTGTGAGGACCTGTTGATTTTCATGCAATCTATCTCTGGAAAAAAAATCTGTAAAGTAGACCCCTGATTGGACTGATTTTATTTGGCCAAATGAGAATAAGTGGATTCAGTAATGTTGCTTCCATAACATTTAATCCCATGTGGCATGAAGAGTCGAAAGAGAAATTGGTCTCCTATTAATCAGTATGTTTTTTATTTGTCCGCATATCCTTTCTGAAATGTTAATGACGTTCTTATGGTTTTTGAGTATCTTCGATTCTCTCCGTGTTAAAGACATATTATTCAAAACGATTTTGAGTTTTTTTGATAATATCGATATTTTCTAGATAAAACAATAACGGTTAACACTGAAAAATAAATTCAACAAGCCTATTGCAGTAACCAACTGTAATAACAAAATACCTAAATATGTGAGAAAATTAATATCCTTAACTTGAGCTGGAGGACATAAATGTACGCGGAAATAGGGACAAGACACTAATGAATGATATTTATGGTTTGAAGTTTGGTGACCTTAAAGACATTTTGCAGTACATGATAGGATATACATGGAAACCTGTATGATTGATTGAGTACGAAGCATGAAATATCCCGGGAAGAAGTTCTGACCTACGGAATGTTATTTGCAAGCTTTCTCGCTTACCCACATTGGCTGAGACGAGACTCAAACCCGCGCGAAAAGAGGTGACATGTCTGCGATCTGTAATGGCGAGTCCTTAAGACCTCGACCACCCGATGCATCACATATCAACGTACTCTAACAGATAAAAAGCCTATTCATATTTCCCTTGTATTGCATACTGAGTGAATGAAAGGTAATTGAGATAATAAAATCATTGAGATAAAAATCAAAAACAAATTTACAGTTTCTTTGAATAACTGCAGTGGACCTTTAACCATCATAACTTAGCCTTCCTTCGTTGGAGCCACTAACCCCCAAACTTGAGAACTGATTTGAAACAGAAACATTAAAATTATCATTTTAGAGGCATTGCATGCAACAAGTTTCAAGTTCTGTAATAGTTACTCCAAAGAATGAAGATAAATCCCCCTAAAATTATTAAAAAACGACTCGTTTTGTCGTGCATGGATCCCTCTTCACCGTAATGGCACAGATTAATTATATGTGCATGTGAAAGACAGATAGATGTGGACTGACAGCAGTCTGATACGATCGGCTGCATCTTAATATCTGTCGTTGCTTATAGTTAAGTCCATATTAAGCGTTGTTACAATCTACAAATCATACACAAAGTCACACTTTACATCATGTGTACTCTTATCCAGGAAACTTTGAATTCAAATATTATTAGATGTTGAATATAATTTGTATTACATGTTTCATATTTGATGTATTTTAGCTCATAATGTCCCTCTGTTCTAGACTTTCTTAATATCTGTAGTTCTTCAGAAATATCCAAACGTTTAGAACTGTCTGCAAACTGTTAATCCATTATGTCCTCACGTTCTATTCATCATCAGACTGGAGACATTCCAACCACCCCCGAGAAAACTCTCAGTATCTCAGTGTGCCAATCCGACTCGGGTTATATGGTTGTAAACTTGCAGTAGTATACAAATAAAAAGTCGATTTGATATTTTTTTTTCAAAGCAAGGTTAGTGACATTAAAAATGCAGATATTGAATTAGTAAACTTGACCGGCCATTTGTAATATCAATAGAGTTGTGACCGTTTAGAATTAAAACAGAGTAATCAGCGAATACATAGCTCACGTCTACTTTCACTAATGTTGAGATGCCACTGTAAACATTATTATGCAAAACCTTTATTTAGACTAATGTGATGTTCACCAGTTTTTCTACTAAAGATTAGTTTGTCAATGATTTGATTTTAAAATTTGAACATTACTTCAATTTGACATTTGAATTTTAATTTAAATCTGGTAATGTATTGCTCTGACATATTGTCAAACCACCGATGTATCTACCTAGCTACCCATCCAAACACCCATCGACCTTTCTAATTACGGTGACTGGATTTGAAAGACATATAATAATAAACAATATTTTCCACCATATCAATGTAGAGATGATACGCTGGTAATACGAAGATACATTTTAATTTTGTTTCATATTTAAATCGTTGTTCTTAATATCTGATAGCTATTGTCATTGTTAGCCCAAAGAAGTCCGATTGTATTGGATGATGATTCCATGTGTAGCATTATTAAACAGCAGATAAAGCCAATGTGGTCATGAGCCAAATGTACTAAATTTTTAGAAATTTACAATTTGAAAGATAGGTTTCAATGACCTTCTTTTCTGTAAGGGTGTGGATACATTCATTTACTTGAAAATTGTAGCAGAAAGGGTGCTTGAAACTGAAACCAAGACAGACAGGAATGAAATATGGGTGACCGTGACATGTACTATGAGTGTATAGTATTCATTAGGATACATCCTCTCACTACCTTTCACGAATCTTGGTATAATTTGAAGTTTATATACACTGTCCTAAAAATACTTGGTTTTGAGCTAAAGGCAACAACTGAATCTAATCCAAAATTTAAAACGTATGTCATGGTGATATTCTTTTGTGAAAAGGGTATGCTAAGAAACAGAGAAGCGATCATTCTGTTTCATCTTTCTAACATACAAAAAGCTTCCGAAATAGACTTAAAATACAATTTTATCAAACTCAGAGAATCTAATAAACTCCCTAATTACATCAAGTTTGACATTCCTAAAATGAGTGCTGAATTAATGTTCAGATATATTCAAAGAAATGGATGCCGGGCCCAAGACTACTAAAGTCAGCTGCAACTGTCAGAGTAGCGAGCATATCTTTTAATTGCAGTCAAGTTAGTAGGTCTAATAAATTACCACAGATTTGCAAAACTGCCAAGGTATCCATATTGCACAAAGCTTGAGCAAATGATGATGTAAAAAACTACAGACCCATCTCTCTTTTTCCTTATCTTTCAAGAGAGCTAGTAAAACACGTGTCTGTGTATTTTACAAACTTTCGAACACACATAATCTTATTTATGATAATTAATCTGGCTTTCGACAAAATCATTCATGTGACACTCAACTCATACTTATGACTAATAAATGGCTGAAATTGATTGATAAAGGAGAAATAGTTTGTACTATATTGTTTATTTTTCGTAAAGGTTCTGATTGTATGCAAAATTGGAAAATCTGTCAATATAACGAAAACTGCCTACTTGTTTACTTCTAATTTTGTTGATGGAATGCAAACGTATCTTTAAAAGGTCCATTCTGAAAGTAAAAATATTATCATCTATCATCCAATGTCTATTATGCATTATTAAGAACTTACCCCTTAAGAGAGGAAATCCAATTTATTCCACTGAAATTTTATGCAGACGACACTACAACGAGTCAGGTAAAACCAAACTGAACTTGCACAAAGTTGCACAATGCTCTTAACGTACTTAAAGTATAGTGCAAGGAAAACAGTATGATTATAAATACAGAAAAAAATACAAAAGCACTACATGTTAGAACGAAACAAAGCAATATATGATTTCTTTTATTGTTGTATTTCTAAACTGGTCTATTCATATTAAGTATGTCTCACGAAAGATTCATTCTTATATTTCACAATTTCAAGAAGATCAGAACATTCAGTCCTTGTATGTGTAAAGCTATCTTTAATAACATTATATTCAGCTTTATTTGACAAATTGTAATGTAATTTGGGGTGATGCCTCTAATTCAACATAACAAAACTTGTGCGACTCCTCAAGAGTCATTTAATTCTAGAGTCAATGTATGCATCTTTTCAGTAAGTTAATTACTTCCTTAGATAGGGGCGCTGTCATCAATTAATCAACTTCCGAGGGCTACCTTTGTCGAATTTGATTATACAGTGTTACAATGAACTATTTAAATGATGATGCTTTGGAAAAGTGTAAAATCCTTGAACTTAAATCTTACCTGAGACAACATGGACAGATTGTTAGTGAGAAAAAGGAAGGGGCTTACAATGTTGGGCATACAAGATGTGCATTTTGATTCGTCAACTGATCAGAAAATGCATTTTAGCGCCGTTGTCAATGAATAATTGGACCAGAGGATAGTGTAACATTCCAAAATTTACAGACAGTAACGTTTGCGTTTAGTTTTGACATTGAAGACAAAGCGAGAGTTGACGAGTGGAAAAAGATATTAATTTTCCTATCTCCTCTAATTGGCTTAAAATATAATTCTGCATATCCTGTACTTTTTATTGCGGTATTTACATATCTAATTTCCAAGAAAAAATACCAAAATACATTGCTAAAAAATAATTCAAAAATGTGTCTCCTAACTCGTTAGTTTCACTTGAAAAATGACTTAGAAAATAGAAAAATGTAAGGTTGTACCTTCACAAATATACCCCCATC
Source organism: Megalonaias nervosa (assembly GCA_016617855.1). Taxonomy (NCBI): domain Eukaryota; kingdom Metazoa; phylum Mollusca; class Bivalvia; order Unionida; family Unionidae; genus Megalonaias; species Megalonaias nervosa. The sequence goes on along the minus strand of JAECUM010025849.1, from coordinate 17,945 downwards.
CTCCTCCTAATTAAATTTCAAAACTTATCACAATATATAATTAATTATGCATATATAATAATGGAGGATCCTGTACATGAGTTCTTTTTATCCACTCTCTTTTTACTCTTTTCTTGTTGGGTGAAGCCCGAAATTATATTTCTTTTGTACATTAGTCCTCAATTGCAATATAATCTTGAAAAGGAATCATGAATATTTTTTCAATTGCAAGGACAATTGGCCTTTAGGGACAAGAATTTCTGTGATTTTGTGGTTTGGACCTTAAAGCAACCACCATCTATTCAACTCATTCCGTTCGATTTAGAATTGTGGAATATTATGGAAGAATAACTAAATTCTTTCTATTTGAAAGGAATAGTACCTAAAATGTAAATGACACGTGTGCTTAGAAGTGGTCCTCTAAATGGTCGGTCAGAGATGATAAGAAAGATATAAAGTGATTATCAAATTAATGACATAAGGTGACATTTTAAGTCATTTATGAATTAAATGAGATTTGAATATAAGAGTAAACAACAATATACACTTAGGAGCTTACTTTTTTATTAAAACTGCAATTGATATGAACATATATTGTTTACTAAATTAGCTCTAAATCTGTGTTTTTATATAGGCAGGTGTTTTGAAAAGTCAAAATTATTGCCACAGAAAATTCGAAAGTAACGTCATCATGCATATGGTCATAGCAGACTGCTGTAACACATGGCCTGCGGAAGTAGAAGTGACAGTTAATGCATGCAGATGAAAAAGACTGCTGCGGCCGCAGGAAGTTGTTTTCTTAGCAAAGAAGGAAAGCTATTGACAACACCCAGTCATATTCAATATTATTTTTAATTTACACAAGGCGATAAACTTGTGCGTTTTGAAACCAGCACCCTCACTGATTCTGTGCTAATGTTGTTTATTTCATCAGTACCTTCATCGACTGGTTAAATATCTCTGCACATAAAACGAAATTCCAAATTTGTTCCCCATGTACAATTTAACGAGAGCTTCTGCCAGGATTTTATCTTAAGGGGTGACCCACACACACACACACACACACACACACACACACACACACACACACACACACCTTTGTCACCGAAATAAGGAAGGGGGGAGTAAAATAGAAGGAGACGGAGTAGGAAACGGACATAGTTCAATATTTACCTAACACTTAAATATATGTCTCTTTTCTTCCTGTTCCACTTTCTTATAGTTCTACCGAAATCAAAATCTTAAAAAGATGTCGCCTCTAGTTGTATCGGCATTGATCTGTTAATTATTTGTACGCATATTCTGTTCCTTATCAACGTATGATATTGTTCTGTGCTTCCTTAAGAAGGGGCATATGCATAGCTAGCTTCAAGATGTTAGGAAACTGATCTCTATGGATGTTATATACAATTTTCTAGAGCTCACATATATTATCTGTTGGGTACATCTGCTCCAAAATAGGATTTTTTTACAAACATAAACTAACTTTCTTGAATCAGCAGTTTACTGACTAGTATGCTAGATTTCTTATCTTTTCCATAATGTTGTATTAGGGTTTATATTCCATCTGCTTGTGTAGACTTGAGGTCTTGAAATAAATATCTTTACTTTTTAATTTCATATTTATTAAATTCTTATTTATTCAGTTTATTTTAACCCTGATATGGATATATGGATTTGTAGAATATGATCCGCAAGGTTAAATTCGTTGATAAAATAAATGAAAATTGCATTCTACTTTTAAATTGTCTATATTTTAATTAGGCTCAGTATTCTGTCCTTTCTACATTAATTTCCTAATGCCGCTGAAAGGACAATTGACCCTCATGCCGTCTATTATTGACCATCCAACATGTACATATGTCTCGTATTTAACACCATTTTCGGGCTCAAATTTCTTCACTATTATTTTCATTAACATTTTCCTAGCTCCAATAATCAGATATACTTCATACCTTTAAAAATTATTGTCATCATTTCTATCATCAGCTAGTATTGGCAGAACGAAATCGTAATCGGAAGATGAACCACGCAGGGAATCAGACATTTTGCGTTTTCTAGGTAGCCCGTATTTTAAATACGTATTTGTAAAACGTCCTTGATGGAAGGTTCAAACAACATCATAATGCTTTTTCCAGGGCACAATCTGCCAATCAAATGTAGTTTAACAGCCATTTATGTCATGCTTGAGGAACCCACATATGTAAACAGTTGATTACCCGAAAATCAGATGTCGCGACAAGAATGATTAAATGCAAATTGTATACTTCGCTGGGCACATTTTTATATGTGGTAATTTAACTAATTTGTGGGAATTCACTGTTCTCCAAGTGCACGATTCACACAATTTTGCACCCTGACAGCATCTCTGTTTAAGTACTTTACATACCAATAAATGACTTTTGCGCTATGTTTCTCTGTTGTTATGCCAATACATCCTGTTGGTCAAGCAGGGAATAAGCTACATTAATTTCTGATTGATGATCATTGTTTAACCTGGACCGTAACTAGCAATAACCACCACTGAGAGTTCAAAGTGACATATTTCACCGTGTGACACACCGATAGTTTAGTTTGCAAATTGACCAAACTAGACAAGATACAATTCAACGTAAAAACTTCGCGTAAAAGAGGGCATTAAATGATGAGTAAAATACTTCATTATACATGTGGAAAAAATTTGGAATGTGTCCTTGTCTACGGTAAGTATCGTTTCTGGCTCACTTTTTCTTAGGATGTGTGTGGTGACTCCAGCGCGGAAAATATGGGTGTGTTTTGGACCAGTATGGTGGCTCACTGAGAGAAAAAGATTGATCCCTGTCCATAAACTAGGGGTTTCTGGCTCACTTTTTTATGTTGTGTTAAATGTCTCTTATAATATAGCGAAGATGTCTCTTCCGTGTTATCCTTGGAATGTAGATCGATTGGGATTAGCAAACGTCTAGCACTGGAATTAAGTGAGGAGGAAACGCACACAACTCTGTTGTCTGCAGCATAGTTGCAAATATTATATATTTTAGTGGTCTCCGCTGATGACAGCGATGCTGTCGGCGTCGTTTTGCCGGTGACAATGTGTGATATTTTGCAACCACATGCTGCACACCTCGATTCGGTCATGAGGCGATGATTCTTCCTGACCACCTCGACGGGATCGATACTCTGTGTTCTGGTTTAGCACTTAAGGCACTACGAGTTCATTTTGGCTGTGTTATGTTATAGTGTATATTATTTCTGACTTCGAGGGTTAATTTTCCTCCTTACCTACGTTTGACATAATTGATGCAGTACCACAGGTGCTATCGTTGACGTCTTGAAGTTGTAACGAGTTGTACACAGCTACTTTATGCGATGGTTTGAGGCATCGCACAACCTCATCGGGTGGAGATAAACCAAACGAATCGAAATAATCGACGTCGCTATAACATGGATCATTAACCACGGCGACACAATGAGTGCCATGTCCATCATAATAGTTTTGCAGGTTAATTATGCAGCTGTCGTCGGGTATAATGTGTTCAGGAAGCTGATTCTTAGAAAAGACAACTCTGAAATTTCCAACGCTGGGTACTAATTCTTTCTGAAGGTCGATGTTGGACAGTTCAGGAAACTCTCTTTCAGGAGACCATGTCTCCGGCGTTATTACCGATGCCGAGCAATCCTGGAAGTAACGTTCCAGCGATTCCTGCTTACAGGGGTGCGATACATCCTCCTTGTTTAAACAGCTGTGACGCCGACAAATTAAGAACAATTTCTTTTCGTGCAGCGGCATATTAAGCTACTGATGTGGCCTGGCAATTTTTTTCACTATTGTTTATTAGGCATTGTTTATACAATGATGTTCATTTTTCCATTGAGCACGTCCAGCTTCATGAATTGGTCTGAGTTCATCAGAGCGTGACACACGTAATCGCTACTCGGATTGGCAATAGTCCATCGGATTTCGATGTCGGCGGGTGAATTTTCGAGACGTTCGGAATGCTTGAAAACATCGAAGTGGAAGACGGGATTCAAGTTAGCGAAATCATCCACTGAGATCTGCGTGCCCTTTTCCACGTCCTTCTACTTCTGCATGGCTTCCATCAACATCATGTATGCGCGAGAATAATTTCGAGCTCTCTCTAAATATTTCCTGGAGTTGATGCGGATGTGAATGCGAGACAGATTAAGATGTTTAAACACGTGATTGTTTCATTCTTGATCTCTACGCTGTGTTGCCAGCTAAAACACTATGAACACATAACTGGGAAGCTCACTGCCTGGATTGGTGGATACTCTCCGCGACGTGGTTACCTGTGCAGCACTCAAATTGTGTTGCATGTAAATTCAGTGCTGCGCAAAGCCAAGATTTTTGATGAATCTGGCCAACGTGGATTCTAATTTGAGCATGTGAGCAGTAGAAGGTTTAATTGTTGGCATCCACAATGAAAGCCACGTCATGGTGAATTGTCTATCTGCCATTCAGTCTGCTCTGTGCATGTACTGTGTTGGAGAATCTCTTACCAGAACGAGCGCATGCTTGACGCCTCCAAACTCCGTTCGGATATCCTTGCACACTCCGAAGATGCTGCTGAGGGGAAGCATCATGCAGGTCTCATTGCCAGCATCTATGAGAGCAAGTTGAGCTGTGAATCCCACGTTGTAGACAGAGGTACGTGCCTGTGCCAGCGCAGATGAGATAACGTTTCTCACCACAGCCGGTCTTGTAGCGTTTGCAGTCATATCAGCCAAAAGATACGCATCTGCTCCGGCTGCCGCTGGTCTGTACACAATAATGTGAGTGGTTTCTGCCTCTGTCAGCGCAGCGGCATTGATTGGTGGTGTACCAGTGTGAAATTCGTTACTCACAGTATCTCCGAACCACCACATGTTGGTGGCGCATGATCGCATGTAGTCATCGCTGAACATGATCAGGTTAAGGATCGTGCTGGCTTGTGGTAAGTAGCCATTGACTTCTTCTTATTTTTCAGCGTGACCTGTGCGCCTGCTGCATACTTTCCACCTGCCGTAGGTTGTATTTTCCCAAGGATTTTCAGAAAGGCGTTATGAGGAAGCAGGTACACATCTTCGTCACGCGTTTCTATTTTTCCGATGGGTGCTCGCATTGTGTTATGTATATTTAATTTAATTATTTGTCTGTTAGCTTTAAAATTTTATTCCATTACATGTTATTGTAATGCAACATTGTTTGCTGGACTTGACCTTGTCCAAAATTGAGTTCAGTTCTGTTTGAACCGACTGACTTCTTTTTTATTTTTGTTTTATTTCATTTCTGTAAACAACTAATAATAGCTTCATTATTCTCTACGGGTATGAGCTTATTAACAGAATTAGTATTCAAGTAAACAAGAAGGCACAAACATTTTGATCAGGGTCAGGATTTTGAAGATTCCCAAGTGAATTTAATAGGCTATTGTGTTCTAAGTAAACAAGGCTCATTAGATCATGCTAGAAAATTATTTTCCATTAGGTAATGGTTGTTTTTAGAAAATGCTATCTTGTGACCTGTGATCAAACAGAGAACTATATTATCTTGTGACTATGAAGATTTTACCAGTCGTGCTTTAACATCTAGCACTTTAAGTTGTATTATGTTGTGTCCAGTTTGGGCTGAATTTTATTTTCTTCAAATTATTGAATTCAAGTGATTATTTTCTCTTGAAATACAAAGGTGCTCTGATAAACGTCTTGGATAAAGATAGTCACTGGAATTTATACTGAATTCAAACCTTGAATAATATTTCTGTGATTCAACAAGAGACCGTTGACACATCAGTACTTCGCAGGCTATAACAGACACGTCGTCACCGTCAATTTTGGATTTCTTCGGGACTTGAACTGAGTTTATTCAGGACTTTTTATTACTTGGACTTGTGTCTTTAATTCTTGGATTATTTTTGGATTTAATTCGCAATACCGTAAGTTCTTTTCTTCTCATTATTCACTTTGTATTCTAGGGGAAAAAATTATATGTTAAATTTTACAAAGCTTGTTGTCTTCACTCTTTTATGTTACTTATTTTAAGAGGATAGACTCGTAACAATTGAGATTGGTAATGTTCGTGTTCTGGTATTCGACGTACTCGTACTCGATGGTGGAATCATCCAAAGGTGCATCATCGTTCAGCTGAAGGTAATCGGGAGTAAATCTCGAATACATGACGTCGCTATGTTATAATGTGTTGCAAAATAACACTGTTATTAAAAGACATTCTATTTTTCTCCGAAAATGTCTTGAGAGTGCTTTTGAAATTTCTTACAATAATCTTTTTAATCTATAACCGGACATGATGGCGCCAAGAGATGGCGTTCTCAGTGTACCTTGTAGACCGACCTTTCTCTCAAGATCCTTAAAAATTCTTTCTGATATTACGCTGAGTACCGCCATAGTTTTCTTAAGAGCCTGTTTGGCCTGCTTGGAAAGATCGGACAGCTGAGTTTCCTGCACAGTCGCTGTCGGTGATGGCTCAGGCATGATTGTGCTGGCTATATTTTGTCCCACGGCCATTTCAGCGGCGGAGGCCGCACCAGTGGCTCCAGATTCTGCCGATTTGATGGCAATCGAGCTGCTTTCGCTGCAATACCGGAAAGAGCTGCTTGCACCGAGGAAAACCGCTTGGATGAAAATCCACCCACGATTTTACGTCTTTGTACGCGTGATCGACTCAATGCTACTATTTTATCTGTGAATATTTCTGTCATCGATTAAAGATGGCGCTCTGTGTCGACTGCTTCAAGACGCCTTGCGACGAACGTGCAGGTAATAGGTGATTATTTTGTTGTTATTATCGACATCATTTCTAGACTGATATGTGAGCCACATAGTAATTTCCGATATCGCGTACGTGTTCAGGATGGAATAATAAATGAAGAGATTAGGACGATACTGCGTGAGCGATCCCGAAGGCACGTTAATCGCTGTGGAGTAAATCACGTTGGAGGCCGAACCGACTGACGACAAAGATTCCTGAGCAGTTCACATCGTTGATGTCGACGGGAAGATCTCCCTCGTACGTTCCATTGGCGCTTAGGACAGTGCCTGAGCTAAACCTAGAATGGATCCAATCGAATTAGGAATGGCAAAACCCACGCGATACCCGCTAGAGAGAGTGATTCTGGTTTGCAGCGTGGAATAATTGGGTTAGATTTTGTAGTTCGCGGCGGTGTGTTGGTTGTTGGTGATCAGTCTGGAGATTTCCGTGGCAATGTAGGTGATGTTGTATCTGCCTGGCAAGATCATAATCGTTTGTCTCTGAGCTGAGGCCGAATACAAAAACTGATTGTTGCTCACGGTGACGTTAAAGAAGCTGTTCCATGTTTCGGCAGAGTTCATGACCGACTGTTGGTCTAATTTCAGCGGGGGATTATACCTCACCGTGGAAGTGACCAAACGCGAGTCAAACACCAACGTGGTATAGTTGAGAGACATTTCAGAAAAGAAAGTTTTCTAAAACAAGGATTTCTATGTAAGTACACGCGACAAAAGTGAGCCACTTTAGATCAGGTCCTCGTACAGAATCTGATACTGATCCGACGTCACCAGTTTGCTCTCCAATAGATGACTGAGGATATTCACCGTCTCGTTATCGATCTCCAATCCGACATTTCCCGCTTTTTTGGAAGCTATCAACAATTTTAATAGCGAGACGATATCGGCTGGATTTTTGTTGTAGCGGATGTTGTTAGTAAAAGTGACACCGATTCCACTTCCTTATGTTTCCTCATCCCTTGGTCCTGTGAGCCATGATTTAAGTCTACCTGTCATGCCTGCCGATTGTTCTTGTGATTTTAGTGCAGGCTGCTGTTGTTCAAGAACTTTTCTAATCTTTCCTTGGTCTCTTCCTCATGTTCATGCATCTCCGTTAACTTTGATATCGTAAGTTTCTCTTGTTTCCTTAACTTTTCAACTTTAGCTTCTTCTTGCTTCTTCATCTCCTCCAGTCTTGCTTCGTCCTCTTTTACATCTTCTCCAGTCTGGCTTTAGATTTCTCCTCTTTCTTTACATCTTTAGTTTCTTCACTATCTACTTATTTTCTACTTGGTTTAGCTTTAGGTTTATCTGCAATGGCTTCTGCAGCTTCCTCATGCGCAGGCGCTAGCTCTTCCAGCAGCTGTTTTTGTTGTTGACGTTGAGTGGTCGTGAGTGTGTCCAGCAACTGATCTTGCTTGGCATCGTACGTCGTTTTAGCTTCGTCGAGTTTAGACAGGATCGGCTTGAATCATTCCCCGGCGATATCTCGCTGAAACGTCTGCTGGCCTATTTTATCCTCAATAATGCCGTCCGCTGCTCGATAATCATTTTGAGACCGTCCTCGCGCTGACGACGACTACTGATCTTTTCGAACGGCATGACGTTGTGGCTGACAACAGAGTTGATATACTAATCAGGTAGGTAAAATTCGTCAAAGCCTGTTCGATATCGTTCAGGGATCGTTTCCGCTTCGCGGTGAAACGTCATAACATCATGTTTGGATTCCGATATCGCTCGCTGCGTAACAGTCCTTGAATTATTTCGCGGTGATGCCACTGCAATGGTCTCCCACGATCGCGTCGATGTATCTGTGGTTGAGTCCTGAAAGCAGTACAAAGCATCCCGTGCTACGTCGGATGTATTTAGGCACACCGTAGTAGGACTGAGTGAGATAAAAGCTATTGCAGCGCTTGTTTATCGACAACGAAAAATACTCGCAGATGCGGTTCATGTTCTCGCGGTCTGTCTTAACATCGTCGGACACGATGATTTTATGAGTGTCAGAAGAAAGTTCTCTACGGGTTGTATCTGATCCGGATCTGCTGTGGTGAAAACGTCTTTTCTAAGCGAATCTCCAAACTCGTGTACTTGTCCTGGTGAGGATTGAGCGTGTACATGATCACTCAATCGTACATCAACCTGTTGTTCAGGAGCATGTTCATGAGCAGATTCGTTTTACAACTACAGGTCGGACCCACCATCATGTCATGGCAATCAGGCATCAAAAATGATGCTGACGCACTTTTGTTTTGTCCTTCGTGTCGAAAGTAATGTTGTTCATTTTCTATATAATTTACCATGTCTTACACTTGCTTTGGTACGCTTTTCGGGTCAAGCAGCAGCTCTTCTGCGAGTCAGGATCAGCTGGATAAAGAGGTCAACCGCGCCGAGGATTCCATGCAGGGTAATCTCAGCATGAACGGTCACAGCATCACCAGTCTCGATGATGTAAGATTCCCACCCTCGGGATACCAACGTTGCACGATGGTCGCATGTCAATAGACTGGCAAAGGCTAAATTGTCGTTGACCGGAGAAGAAATGACAGGAAATATTTACATGGGAGGAAACATTCTGTATTGTTTACCAGCTCCAACATGACAGGCTCTTGTTTCGGCTCAGGCCGTCTCGTCAACAGATAAAAATGTTGGTGTGATATCTGGAAATGTATCCGTGACTGGCCATGTGGAACAAAATCGCAGATTTCCTGACGAGCTGGAGTGTATACTGGGCTGAACACGAGAACGACTATGAGCTATCACTTTGGTATCATGAATCGTTCTATATGGATCGGCCAGGGGAAATTATACACCAATCGTGGTCCAGACTGTTGAAGGTTTCCGAGTTAACAATAATGGTTATGATCAATTTTTGACCATCAATAATACAACGATTACCTTGTACAGAACATCTATGGAAAACCAAAAATAATACGGACTTCCCACCACATGGCCGATCACGGATAACACCCAGGCGATATCGTACTCACAGTTGAACTCGTTTCGTGGCACAAAGTTATCTACCACACGATGAACACTCACAGGAAATCTCACTGTGGCGACTGGATCTAAAATCGCAGTGACGGATTATCCACCTACGACAAACAACAAGATAGCCACGAAAATGTACGTGGATACGCACCGTGTCATAAACAGTTCTGGGCACATTCCAACACTCACAGGAAATAATAGAAACCGGTGTGGAGTTCTGTATCAGCATCTTCAGAATTCTCAGGCTCTTACCAGGCTAAGTATGTTTTTGCCAATCACCTGGTGGCGTCCGATGCTGGTCACGATTGGGTCACTGCTGAAATTACATCCAATTTCTGGCTTCAGGTGCAGTTCCCTGCTGCAGTAGCCATCTAGAAATTTCAAGTGCGTGGGCGCATCTCTGGAACACGGCGCATTCTCACGTGGAGATTAGATGGAATAAAACCGGATAGCACTGCTAATGCTCCTTACAACAGTACCTCTCCCACTGGTTCCAAGACTCTTGAACTTTACATATCCGACACAAGCATGAAGTATTCCACATTGAAGCTTACTGCGCTCACGGCAGAACCTTCTAATCCTGGGTTAAGTTATTTCCAAATTTTTACACTGAATGATCTGATATAAGTCGATTATTTTAGCATTATCCAACTAATATAGGTTTCACCATGGCGGAAATTGTCCGAGTAGTTATCGAACTTTACCAGTTATTGTTCGACGATAATTACAGGCAGGATGCGTCGTATGCTGGCAATGACAATCACGTGCTTAAGCAGACCACGGCGAATTATGCAGACATCAACCACGTGAGAAATTTGTGTAAGTTCTCAGTAGCAAATGCACGTGAACAGTGGAAACATGAGATAAAACTGTCTCATATTTCAGTTGGACATATGCGACAACAGCAGCTCAGAGATGCCATAGACAAGTATTTTGCCGTATTTAAATTTTGTAACGATCGAGAATCGACACGGTTGGCAAAAAGCATCGAAGGAATTGTTCACACGATTATCCAGGAGCTGCATCCGAGGATCACTGATACGGCAGTGAAATCCGGATACATTAAACGACGACGATTTAGTCGAAAGGAAGACGATGACGCACACAAAAAAGATCACGACTGCATGGACAAAATAGTATCCAAAAAGAGATTTCGCGAAAATCGGAAACTGCGCAATGCCATCGACAAAAAGAGACTTTGATACACCAGTGTTTGATAAGTCCATAGAGGCGATTTTTGTGTGATGATGTACGGCGAACATAGAAAAGTTGATCCAAATCTGGTGTAGTGTCTACGGGCGCGATGATGCTGATACTGTCCGGAGCCGGACTGGCCTTACAAACGATGATGAGACGCATCGAGCCACGACTGGAGGTAAAAAAAAAAAACACCAAGCAGGCCATACTGTCGTAGCAGAAAATCCTCAATAAATTACGCTCGTATCTTCATGGAGCCCCCTTTCACATGCAAATGCACACCAGCGTGATGAGAACCGTCGACGATCTCACAGTGAACATGGTGGGGGACCAGTGCGGGTTGACGTCGCTGAGCCGATTCGAAAAGTATACGATAAAAAGTATGTCACGAATTATATATAGAAAGCGTCCTTCTACAGCAGCTATACTGCCGAGGATGACGAGGTCTTCGTTACTGACGTGATCTTGCACAATCCAGAATTGCTCCATGAAGCCATCGTGACGGTGAATCGAAACAACGTTCTTGTGACCATCGAACTGACGCTGTCGAAAACACAGTGCGCAGCACACAAGCAGGTGTTACTCACGCGAGAGCAACGTACGGAATTGTCGAGAAATAGCATCGTGAAGATCTTTTACGATGAGGATCTGATCAGTCAGCACTGCATGAAATGTATGAATGAAAACTTTTAAAAAGATCTTAAGATTATCTTAGTCCTAAATATAAGAAACTCTGTTTCCCAAGACTCTGTCTTCCAAAGACTTCCTAGAAAACAATGCTGAAGTCATCCATGAGGTAAACCAGAGCGTGGTCAACGCATTGGATCACACCCGATATCTCACTTATGTCATCGTGGAAAATAGAAAAGATCTCGAGGAGGCCATAGTAAATGCAATCCTTCTGAACGTAGACATCAGCATGGCTCCCGTGATCAACAGATTGGTCGGGATAAGAAACGATCACGGGCTGCTTACGGTGGTGCAGCAGAAAGAGCTCTACGAGAATGGCATGCTCAACATCGTATGGGATAAAGATCTCATTTTCAAGCACTGCCTCTCTTGCATGCTTTGAGAGGAGATCCTCGGGATGTTGTACAGATCCACCGATGTAAAGACTGCTCGAAAACACTTTTTCATTAGTTAACTAAAAAATAAAACAAAATACAATTTTATGTTTCACAAAACATTTTTGCTTGCTATCCGTCAGGTCTTATCTCTAAACTGTCTAATTGATTATCGGAGTTGTTCCCATTGAGATGAACGACGGTATATCCGATGGGAATAACTCCTCGGTGAGCTTTAAACAGAAAACGATGACTGTACATCGTGGCCATGATCCCGCTCACGTACGAATGAACGATGGAGTATCCGGTGGTACTGAATCATACCACGTACCTTACTTGAATGCGCAAGCTTCATACATCTCCAGTCGTATTAGCTTCGTAACGACTAAGCACAGGATGAACTCTACACGTCGTTTCCTCGCACAGTTGCGTCATGCTTAATCTGCGTCGGAAACTCGTTAACATTGTGAATTTTCTTTTTTATTCGGCTGATGGTTTTCAATTTTTCGTAGTAATATTTCATCGCTTTGATGTTTCGACCACCGCAGCGCTGGCACTCCTGGAGCTGACTTCGAACACCTTCCTGGCAGCCCAGGCAAGGTTTAAGTCCATGACTTCCCTTCGCTATGAGGGCATTATACTGCGCGAAATACTCTCTCAAGCATGCCCTGTTGCATTTTCCGTGCTGCCATGATGTAACCACGCGCACCTGTTGGATCCACGGAGAGGCATTTTATAACAAGCAATTAAAGAAACAGTCTACTGGTCTATATACATATGATATAAATAAACGTTGTCACTTACCAGCCACAAATAAGAAGCAACTAAAGAAACAGTCTACGGGATTATGTTCTAAAACCTACCGTAGATGCAGAACTGCTCACGCACAGGGCTATCAAACTCGGAGTAGCGCTTAACGTTCATTTTGAGAAGCAACAAAAGAGTATCGACGTGTGAATCAGAGCAAAATCGCAGATCGTGTACCATAGTGATGATTTCAGTCAAATCGTCGACATATCCTGGTCTTTTATCCAGCGTCGTATTGAAGATTATCAAGAATCGGGATCGGCATGGGTCTTTGCCGGAATCAATTCTTTCTCGTTTCAAACATCCAAATTCACACCGTTTCGCGGAAGTAAGTACGCACCTCTTCCCAAGTAAATCGTAGCCACCAAAGCATGCATCAATGTCAGAAACAACGATGACTACTGTCTCGTGTGAGCCATCCTTTCCACGCTATTTACTGCAGAGGACGATGCTAATCGAGTCTCAAAGTACAAGTCGTATTTTGATACCATCAAAACCACTGGCATCACCTTTCCTGCAGGGGTCAAAGACGTACCAAAACTGGAAGTGCCCGACGATGGAATATCCATCAACGTGCTTGCAATAGACAAGACGAAAGCGGGCGATAAACAGTTCGTAGTCTATCTGTTGATGACGTCCAAAACAGCCTCACAACTCAGCATCAATTTATTGTATTATCAAAATCATTTTCGTGTACATCAACGACTTCAGCCGATTATGTCGATCACAGTACACGCAACATAACAATCATGGATACTTTTTGCTACAATGCTTGCATTGTTTTACATAACCACAGCGACTACACGACCACGTCATGTCTGGATACTGTCAGGAATTACAAACCGTGCAGATGCCACGCAGGAAACACTGCAGTTCGAACACTTCCACAAAAGATACACGCATGCGTTTTATATCATCGTTGACTCGGAAGCGATCCTCGAAAAAGTACAAGGACCCACTCCTGATCCAGTCCATTCTTTCACACAAGAGGAACACAAGCATGTCCCGTGTTCGATAGGCAATAAAACCTGCTGCTTCGTCGATGAACATTTATCTTCGCCGTATCGACAACAACGCGGTTAGAATTGCATCGTCTGGTTCTTTGAGCAACTCGTAGCTCAATGGAAACGCATCAACGCTCTCCGGAAAAATTCAGCGCCGATCATTCCACTCGCACCGTTACGACTGTGACAGCACAAATCAGCGTAGCAATGCCATATCTGCAAAAGTACTTTAAGCCACATGATTAAAAAGTCAGAGACCATTGCCATATCACCGGTCACTATCGAGGAGCTGCTCATGCTAATTGTAATCTACGCTTCAAAATCCAGACTTTCTACCGGTGATCGCGCAAAATCTAGGAGGATACAATGGACATTTCATCATCGCTGCGCTCAGTCAACAGCGCGTCAAGACACTTCTCGCCCTGGTGGGAACACACATCAAATGCATCCCAAACAAATTTGAAAAGTATATTTCGATCTCGATTGGACCTTTTCGATTCATCGATTCTTTCCAGTTCATGGCGTCATCGCTGGAAGATACGATGATGGACATGGCTATTTTGTCGAAGTCGATCTCCTTTATTCCCTACACGACGCTCTTAACGATTATCATCCCTTCTGCGCTGAGCAACTCCTCGTCAACAGGTCGGTGCTTTCTTCACAACAACTTGAGCAAAAAATCCAATTCGGACTCGGAGACGCCAAGGCGAAAAAAAAACTAGTACCAATCTCTACCACAAAACACGCTACAAGATATGTTATCGACTGCTCGAACAAGCTCTCCAGCATGGACTCGTTCTTGAGAAGTTGAAAAAATTTCCATAGATGAAAACCTACGTCGACTTCAATACAAGACAAGGAGCCAAAGCTATTACGGAATTCGGTAACAATTTCTTCAAACTCATGAACAATAGCGTCTTTGGAAAAACCATGGAAAACATCAGACGCAGAAAGAAAATCGAAATCGTCAATAACCAACGACGACGAGATAAGCTCATAGTCAATGATACATTCGTCAGCATGAAAATAACTGATGAAGAAATCTTCGCGATCGAATACAGAAAGAGCTAGATAAACTCATCACGTTGGCGCAGCCGTTCTCGGATTCTCCAAAATGCTCATGCTCGAGTTTCATTATGACTTCATCAAACGATAATACGGAGAGAAAGCCACACTGCTCATGACCGATACCGATTCACTCATCCATGAAATTTACAAGGACGATGTCTACGCGGACCTCTGTCAGCATCGAGACCTCTTTGATCTTAGAGATTATCTTGAAACAAGTCCATTCCACTGCAAAGATAATAAAAAGGAACTTGGAAAGTTCAAAGATGAAACTTGTGGGATACCCATCACAGAATTCATAGGACTTGGGTCCAAAATGTATTGCCACACACAACAATAATAATACCTTTGAGCCCAAAGGTATGATTTACGAGTGACTAAATCACTATAAAACGTTAGTTTTAACACGCAATTTTAGATCACATGACGGGGTCACGTGGTCACTTAGTTCGAACGGCGTAGTAACACCACAGGTCGGCTGTCACGTACGCCATGGACGAATTTGATTCTACTGAACGAATCTATAAGATTGAATAAAAATAAAAAGAAATTGTTTACACAGACCTGACACGCAAGCCAAGTATGACCTTGATTACGACTAATGATTTTCACTCTAGAAAAGAAATAAAAAAAAAAAGTTGTTTACCAGTTCTGAATCAAGGTCCGGAACTAGGTCAGCTAAAAATACAATGTAGCAATACTGGTTATTTACCAGGTAAAAACAGAACTGAAATTAATTTTCCGAAAAAATGTCAAATCCAGTGAATAAAGTTATCATTACAATGACATGTAATGAAATTAAAATAAAATAATAAAATTAAAACTGACACACAAGTAATTAAATTACATATACGTAACAATGCCATCAGGAAAATAATAAAGCCAAAGGTGTCAGAAAACCTGTCATTGGTCACATCGCCACTATTGATCACAACAGACAGTCACTGCAAGGACGTCTACTCTACTACTCCATGAGAACATTGCGATCACAAAGACATCACATATCTACCATGCTATCTCTTTGATGATAAACGTTCCTTCACCGATGGTATTGACACACTCGCACACGGATATTATCGCACGAGAAAGTAAACCACAGACAAGGAAACACTCTTCATCTTGCAGTGAGCCAGAAACCCCAGTAGCATATAGATCCATGGAGGTTCTTTAGACCACCCTTTATCACTCAGTTATGAAAGTGAGCCAGAAACCCCATTTCTATATACCACTAATATTCCACATACATCTCATGCCGAAGATCCTTTATGACAATCACACATGCGTCTTCTGTTGATTTCATTTTATTTTCGGGAGTGTATGGTCCATCACGATTTAATACATTTTTAGACACAATCCCCCTCAAACTCTACGATAGATTTACCGGACGTTTCATACGACTTTCTTGTTGTTGTAGCTGATGTTCTTTCAGATACGCACTGTTCTCAAATTTGTTTACTATACGTAGCTGAGCAATATCCGCGTACACATTATGGGTGGTAAAATGCATCAACAACGAACCCGTATCTCTGTAAAAAAAATTTTAGATTGACGCCGTACCACGGCTTAATTTTGTCGAAATCAATCTCGTATCTTCGGCAAGTCTGACACAGTCGCGTCAGGATATATAGATTGTGTCAGCTTCATCTTCGAATTTTTAAAATGTACAGCAATCAGATCACTATTGAAGATCTCCAAAGATTCGAATGTCCAGTCAGCAAGACGCCTTCGAAGCTTTTATTGTTCAATGGCCTGGCAAGGTCGACTCGAATTCATTTTTGAAGATTCTCCATAGCTTTGCCGAATACGGAATTGTTTATAAGTTTGAAAATGTCTTTCTCAGACTATTTTTAAGGATTCGTTCGCAGATTTGTATTCATCTGTATGCAGAGTGCCTTCGAAGCATGTTGTCGAAATTCAGTTACCCAGTGGTCTTTAATTACACCCATTCCTAATCGCAAATACAACTGTAGATTTCGTACGTGGACTACGTAATGGTTTAAGAAAAATGTCCGATTCCTTTCTCAGGTTGAAACTTTACTCTCTACTGAATTCAAACATTCAAGAATATAATAATGTATACTGAGGTTGTAATTGTTACTTCAACGAAAATGAAATTTGCACTAAGTAACATTAGGATTGGGCCTTGATTAACTAATTCGAAATAATGAACAATTGTGATGTAACTGAAACTACTTTTGCTGTCTGCAGTGATTACATTGTAAAATGAATTTGCCTGTAAAATCCCAGTAAACAATATTTTATTCTTTGTAATTCATTATGATTACCCCAGTAATTTTGAATGATTTACAGTTGTAATAATTTGGACAAAATCCAAACATTTTCTTCACTTCGGAGCCAAAACAAAACCTCCAAAGAAAAGAGCCGAAGTGGCATTCGCCATAGGAGTGCTACGCAATTACCTAAAAATCATTTCGTCCCGGATACCATACCGCAATGCAACATGTAATTAGTGGATTAGGGAGTTGGAGTTGAGAGTGCCGCCCAAGCAAGTGAAGGGGAGCAAAGGATGTTGGACTGTACAGTGAGTACAGTTCAGTTCAGTTCAATACAGTATTCTTTTGGAATATTCTTCAAGGACGTAAGGAACTTCACAGGTATAGAAAATTCTTTTGTACCTATCTTATTTTTGATAGTGTTTAAATCTTTGTAGTCTACTGTTAAAACTATAAACAGTATATGTATTTTGATTAATTTCAGATATTGGTACTCTGTATCTAGAGCACTTTTGCCTAACTTAAATAGTGAGCAGTTCTATCCAAAGTATGGCAAGTATGATGCAGAACAGACAACAGGGAAAGAAAATACAAGCCTACTTCCCTACAGAGATCCAGGTTACTGAACAAGGGCGAGCCCTTCTTGCTCACAGAGCTCCGGGATGTCAGGTCTTGGACCTATCTAACTTTGCAGAATATGAGAGACCTAGACCTGCAGAGATTCTGTAGTACCTAGTGCCCAAAGGTACCAAAACTGATGAAATACAAGGATTGCAAAATGGAGGAAGAGGTTTGTATTTCCTCTTTGCGAAAGGGAACAAACCACTATACAGGAATGACCAATGCATGGAAATAAG
>JAECUM010025848.1:0-63019 GCA_016617855.1 Megalonaias nervosa | reverse complement strand
GAGAGAGAGAGAGAGATTTATAATGGTACATGCTTGTGTGTTTAATAATGATTGTGTTGTATCTATTCAAGAGCCATAATGCAGACAAGTCTTGTGTTTTGATCTGTCAGTATTGTATTATGATTAGTGCATATATGAGAGAGAAAGAGAGAGATGTAGAGATTTGATGCCAATTTATGATACAATTTTCAGTTTCAAGGAAGAAAGTAAATATAAATACATAACTTACACTGTATTTATTGATTTATTATTTAAGTTGAAAGTGTCTAAAGATAAAAACATACAATAAACAGCTTTGATTTCTTTAATACTCTCTCTCTCTCTCTCTCTCTCTCTCTCTCTCTCTCTCTGCACTATTTCAAGGAAGACTGTAAATATCAATAGATAACTTGAACTGCATTTATTGATAGGATATTGCAGTTGAATCCGAAATTGCCCTTAGCTGAACACAATTTCTTAAATACTTTATTTTTCTATTTATAACATCTTTTCTCACTCTCCAGTTACAATTTCTCACACACGTACACTTCATCATTACATTTACCAGCCATAGGAACTTTTTGCTCCCTCTCATGTATTCCAGATTAATAAACCTCCCTTTCTATTTCTATATACATCAACATCCCACATTACTACATTTCCTAGACAATAGCATAATCACTTTTAATCAAATGATACTATATTTGGTGACAAGTTTGTTAATGCAGCACGCATTATGGCAACTTTATCAATAGTTGTCAACTCTTTGTTATCAGTGGTCCGCAAATAGTCAATAGGCACATTTCCAAACAAAAAAGTATACTTTTGTCGCATTAGTCCTATGACTCGTTCAACATGAATGCGAAGGTGAGCTAATTTTCTCGACTCCTCTAGCTCTAAAGCTGCCATTTGCTTTTTCCTTTAGTAAAAGCTGGCATTTTGACAGAGGCCAGCATAACTCCTATGCTGTCTTTTACATCAAAACCTCGATCTGCCATAACAACATCTCCAGGTAGCAGTTTTTTTAGAAAACCGCTATTTTCTGTGACAAACTTGTCGCTCACTCTGCCGCACCATGCTTGGGAAAGGAAAGATATGGTCCCTTGTGGAGTTACACCAATCAAAAATTTAACTGTATGATGATGTTTGTATGAAGACCAGGTCAGAGCTTTGGCTTCTGCATTTGAAGGGGTTTAAAGTGAAGATTTCAAAACAGTCGATAATTACTTTACCATTCAGGTAACGCCTGAATTCCATGGACATAGTCTTCTTGATCTCTCTCTCTCAGGCCATCTGATAAGAGGCTGTAAACGAGACAGCACATGAAGAGTATTCAAAAATGTTCTCGACACTTTTGGCAGTGCACACTTGAATATTATCCCAAGAAATTCATTGTGAACACTGAGTCGTAGTTTCATTAATGTTAGCATCAGTTGTTGAAATTTTGTCAAGGTTGATAAATGAATCTCTGTCAAATATGAAGAAATAAACGAAAAGACTTGCATTAAGATGTAGTCCGTGGGAAAACCAGTCAGATAGTTGACTTTGCCATCATCTCCCTCCAAACTCTCTGCCGTCATCTTACGGCTGGCTATTTCTGACTTCAGCTCCATGTTTTCCACTTTCAGTCTTCTCAACTCTTGTTGAATTGCCTCCAGATTATGAACCTTTATATTAGTTTGGATCTCCCTTGTGTTGTGATCCACAGAATCGTCTGCCTCACATGTTTGGTCATCAACTAATATATCCTAGAGTGATACAAGGGTTTTAGCAGCATCAAGTCTCTTCCGTTTCTTGATGCGACCCAATATTCTGTTATATCTGTCAGTGGCAGCTGATGGAGATGGCAAGACATTGACATGAATTAGCTTCAAGGTCGGTACCCAGTCAACATTTGTCTTGTCATACAGGTCAGCAGGTTTACCTATACACTATATTAACATTTGAAAATGAAAATAATACTGTTAACAGTCTTTGATTTGGTGATTTGGTAACACAGTTAGTATACCATTCAGTTCTTTGTTTCAGCTTGTTGGTCGACAAATACATTTATCACCTAAATATGAAACATATTGCAATCTCATGGGCTTCAATCTACAATCACATCCCATTTATAATATAACACAAAAGGTTAACATCATTAAAATTTATCAAGATGCTGCTGGCAGACATGGACAGATTTGATTTAGTGACGGTTTGCATTTACAAATTAAGAAACAGTGGCTTGTCATTTACAAACTATAAACAATATACAAAATGTTCAAATGTACATACACATTAATTACATGCAAGGCTGTATACCTACAGACAGATATACATACTTATTCTAACAAAGAAGAGTGATGTATTTTGTAAACAGATATTCAACAGTCTAAGACTAGTTTGTGATTATTAGTAACCAAAATCTAGTCATGCTAATTTCAATTTCCTATCAACTTGATTGAGAACAAAGCAAATCGAAGGGAGTGGGGTTGGAACCGCTGTCTTGATATATTACTATATGAATAACAAAAATTTCCACAGTTCATTTTAACTTACCACTCACAAAATGGACTGAACATACACGTGTGCACGGAAAATTGCTGATCTTTATGTCCGAACGTCCTATATTTGAAAGCCACATGCGCTGTCTTTCCTCTGACAACCGTAGTGTCTGTTCGCCATGTTTCTGCCGTACTGTGGGAAGTCTGAAGTATGACAAGTCTTTCTCACGGTCAGCACGATTCCCACACCTGAACACGGCACAAAAGTTTACCATTGTTGCTGAACCAAACTTACAACGTGAAAGAAACATACTAGTAGTGTTACCATACACATGGCGTTGTAATCCAATATGGCGCACGCCAAAACTGATGACGTCACATGAATACGGTCTATTGAGGCAAGTAACTCCAAAATTCGTCCTGTGGTGTCTGGAGACTGTTACCTTTAGCAATGTATTAATGGTGTTATCACCTAGATATAGGGTGAAGGAACGGCCTGTGGCATTCTGTGAATTGTATTATGACCTAGTCGTAGGTTAAAGGAACGCCCTGTGGTATTGAATTAATAGTGTTATGACCTAGAGGTAGGGGAAAGGAACGCCCTGTGGTAATGAATTAATAGTGTTATGACCTAGAGGTAGGGGAAAGGAACGCCCTGTGGTATTGAATTAATAGTGTTATGACCTAGAGGTAGGGGAAAGGAACGCCCTGTGGTAATGAATTAATAGTGTTATGACCTAGAGGTAGGGGAAAGGAACGCCCTGTGGTAATGAATTAATAGTATTATGACTTAGAGGTAGGGGAAAGGAACGCCCTGTGGCAATGAATTAATAGTATTATGACTTAGAGGTAGGGAAAAGGAACGCCATGTGGCGTTGAATTAATAGTGTTATAACCTTGAGGTAGGGTAAACAAACTCCCTGTGGCGTTGAATTAATAGTGTTATGACCTAGATGTAGGGAAAAGGAACGCCCCGTGGCATTGAATTAATAGTGTTATGACCTAGAGGTAGGGTAAAACAAACTCCCTGTGGCGTTGAATTAATAGTGTTATGACTTACACGTAGGGATAAGCAACGCTTCTTCACCATCAAATGTCAGTTAGTACGCACTTCTATCATTTTGACCAATGGGGTAAACATTCATGGTCTGCTAAAATTCAATCAAGTTTGTGTTTCTTTTTCTTTATTTGTTGTTGTCATAACTGTAGGTGTTGTTGTTGCTGGTAATAATGTTGTTTTTGTGTTGCCTATTTAGTTTTTGTATTCTCTTATTTCTTCGTTTATTTTCTTAGCTCTTCTGTAGGGAAAATTGTATACTGGCATTGTGATCACCGTCCGGTCATGGTCAGCGGAGCTGGACATGTTAAATAGAGCCTGAGGATTTTCTATGGATTGACATGGTAGAGGCTCTAGATCAATATTTAAAACTGAAAGGTTAAAAAGTAGTTCATCAGAAAGAATTTTACAGTGTCTGATGTGCAATGCACCATATTCATTTATAAACTGATTTTTTAGTAGAAAGATGTGTGTCGGTGTGCATTGTGGGAAGAACAGTTGTACTATCATCTGAATCTAAGGACTATTACAACAAAACTTTGCATGTGACTATTTCCATATTTACTATTCTGACGGGAGTAACTTTAATGATAACACTTACGTCAGACACAACCTCTCGAGAAACCTAAGAGGTTGTTTGGCAGAAGCTCTCAGCACCTACGAACTGGATTACATCAGGAGAGAACTGTACATACAAAATCTAATAACAGTGCAAACTCGGAGCTAAAAGGACATTGCCATGTAAATAAATATATCACTATTTAAGCCTTAGAAAACCAAAACTCTTGCAGATTCGATAAAAAAGTTATGGATGATTTTATTCTTCACGCATTTTAGGTTATATCATTAACCCCTCTCTCTCTCTCTCTCTCTCTCTCTCTCTCTCTCTCTCTTATTGTTTGCGTGTAATTTTTTTCAGGTATCAAATATTTTGTGGCAATAGAAGCATTAAACACATATACGTACAATACGTTTTATTTTTTCGGTTTTCTTTTCTCCTGTTTTGTTCATCTATAAAACATACCTATCTGCACCGTGAATTCTGCCTTGGTTGCCGACAGCCGTTGCAGGGTGAGGTGGGGATAGGAGATGTGTCGTTTGCAAACACTAATCAGATGTGTATATACAGCCAACCTAAACATTGATATTCACTAAATATTTAATTTTAAGAAAACTTAGTTATGAAAATAACTTGTGAAAACACTAACCTCCAATAATTTATCATTATATGAGATAACGCTTGATGACTCTACCTTTTAAATATTGCGGTATTCGCTCATTTTTAAACAAATACGACGGTTTACGGTCCAGGAAACATGCTGGCAAAGAGCGGGTAACTTGCCTCTGGGGATGACATTTTTTCCCATAATATACATGATTTATTAGAATACATATGAGGGCAGTATATTCACATAGGCACACCTGCATGTTAACAACAGAGCCATGATTACTCTATTGAAACTATTTAGTCGCTGATAACCTGTACAAATCTGGTCACATTTTTACAGATACAATGACTACATATTTGCCATTTGTAATTGTGCGTTTAACAGGGACTAAATTCATGAGATCTGACTCAAGATATCTTCTTGGGACAAGGTCATTCAGTGCATTCGATGATAATACTTTGTAATCTTTTCATTCCCCGTCCGATTTTCGTCTTTTCGTGTTCCTTCCGATTTTCATCTTTTCATGCCCCGTCCAATTTTCATTCTACTTTGACTCAGAAATGTTCTCGTCGTCTCAGTAAATGGTCGGAACATTATATGTTAATGCAATTAAATATTGCATTTCGATTCAGTTTTTATGGATCTAGAGTCTTTTTTTAAGTTACTCACTCTTTCTTGTTAATTCAGATGAAATCTTTACGCCCATATATGTGATGTACTGGGTGGCAATGTACCAGTGCGCTCGCCACAGGCGTGATACTGTCGATTCTGTATGGTATTGTCGCTTTCGTATGATATTGTCGCCTTTGTATGATATTACCGTCTCCATATGGTATAGAGACATTCGGTTCATACTCAGTTCTGTTTATTATGACTCGAGATAAAGCATGTTATGATCGTTTTCTGCGCATGCTCGAGCTTTATAAAGCCAACATTCCCCTTCAGTAAAGTGGAAGTTTAAGTACATCACATCCTTTTTACGGAGAATCCTAGCTGGCTATATAATATTTTATTTATGTTTGTTAAATATGGACAACATCGGATTAGTATGGCAGGAGACCCTGGGGTAATTTAAAAAAAAAAAAAAACGACCCTCCCCCATCATATGTTAAAGTAACTGATCTATTTGCTCCGCCTTTAATTTCAATTTGAATACGGGTAAACGTTGGCTTAGACATTTTGTAAATTGTATCCTCAGCTTAAAGCTCTATAAAAATATAACAAATGATCTTTTATTGTCTGTCAGACCGACTGATAATTAAATTCATTATATGCAGGGTTATTTAAAAAGAATTCTAATTGCTCTTCCTGGAGTTCATCGAAATCAATTTTAAGACAAAAGCAATCATTTACATACATTCTTATGCCCGTAGCTCTCGAGGCATGTCCATGGTCTTCAGATTACCACACATTGAATGAGATCCCACAAATATAATAATAACTTTGGCAATGTCAGCCCATGTTATTTCTAACGGCTTACTGTTTATTTTTGTATACATTTGTCTACATAATTGTTAGCTAACGGGCTTGCTGTAATCAATTACTCCATTCGAAGTAGTTCCTTCCTCTGCACGAGACAAATTATTATTCCCAAATGATCCCTTTTCTTTCGATGAATATGATCGTAAGAACAGCACAATGTAAGAATGATTAATATAAACATAAGTATGGCATAGTGGAAGAATGATCAATATGATCTTAAGCAATGCGTATTGGACGAATGATCAATTTTATCTGCTGGACAGTTAATTTCCATACTGACGGTAGGAGGGCGTACCGAGAATATGGAAACTCAATTCATCTTTTTCATCTTTTATATTTTTTCTCATTTTAATTTCCGGTATTCAAATGCACGTATGTTGCTTTTATTCATTTCTTTCTGCCTCTCATAAATCCATCCAACTTTCAATTCATCCATTTTACAGACATATTTCGTCACTCTATACTTCGTATCTACTCATCTGTCTATCCAGACAAGCTAGCTTTATCTCCTTCTTCTGTCCTTCTTTCACGTATCCTTTCACGTCTTTCATTATCCTCCATTTTCCTTTCTTTGCCACGCCACTAACATAACAGTCTTTATGCATAATTATTGTCTCTTGTTCGAAGTAAATATTAGACAAGCATTTTTATTTTGAAGATTTCTGACACTGTAATATTTAGTGGCAATCTATGTTTCTTGACGCATGAAATACATAAACAGATTGAATGAAAGTTTGTGTACGATATATACTCCCGAAAATAGCCAACTAACCGAGCATATGGCTGCTCTGATAGGAACAAAGAGAAAATTAAGTCGGATGGGATCTATTTATTTATCCAGATTATTTGTGCAGAAAGCTCTCAGATATGTCAGGCGGATGCGTAACGTGTTTTCCTTTCATGGTTTGCTATACGTCGATATTTTGGTGGTAAATAAACCCAGTTAAAAATAATACCTGCCTGAAAACTTGCACAAGATGTACATAAACCTACTGAGGTCACGGTAACTGTATATGGAGTATATAAATATATGCTAACATCTCGTTTAGTTTATTAGATTGGTTTTCTTTTTTCTGCATACGTGTATTTTGGAGCTGTTTTTATTTCTTGAAGTACAAGGGTACTTCCTTGTTGCACTGTCTTTCTCAAGTTCATAAAGAAAGGTTTACTATAAAAGCAAAATGGTGTACCCGGCATGCACGATGTAAATAGAACGGCGTGTCCGATATTATTAGACTGTCTTTCCCGCATTGAAGCCAGACAAAGAAGGAGAATGGTGCACTCTTCTCCCACGATGTGAAGACATTACAAACTGTGTATATACGTGACAAGAATCTAATTTTACTAATGATACCATGTCTTTTTTCCGCTGTCTGTAGATGCTCTAACAAGAAATGACCAATAACGCGCTTCAGATAGATTGATCTTATTTTCTCCGTGGACATCCATATTAAGGCAGACATGTATTTTATAGTCTCCAGACAATTACATTGGACACTGTATAGAGTCAGCTCAAACAGACTTATAGAAATTTCTAGTAATAACATTTGCAACTAAAATTAGGAGAGACGTTTAAAGAAGTATTACTGCATTTACTGCATACACTTTATAAATTTTACTTTGCATTTTTTCTGTTAGATTCAAGGTGTTGAAAAATGATTAAAGTAAGCTTGTGTCCATTGCAAAGATGCTATAAAATCGTGCTCAAAGAACGTCCAGCTTAGATGTCCACAGCGGTTTTCTCCTCTAAAACTTGTGTCCATTGCAAAGATGCTAAAATCTCGTGCTCAAAGAACGTCCAGCTTAGATGTCCACAGCGGTTTTCTCCTCTAAAACTTGAGCATAACTAGGGGGTATTATCATATTAAGGGTAGTCAACCGCTATAAAAATGGTCACGTGACGCTTCAATGTGTAGTCAGAGACGCAAATTGCAGATAGGCCTTGAGAGGGTGTATTTTGATGCTTTCACATTAATATGTGGCAATACAATACTATTTACTGCCATCACCGGCAGGATGAAATAGTTTAAATGCATAGTAGAGTATTTCTCCAAGGAGTAAAGCAGTCTTCATCGACTATTTTAGACCAATAGATAAAGCACGTCATTGGTTATGTATTGGGATCGTGGGTGCATCACAGTGTGTTACCGTGTGAAAGTCTATTCAGTAACGTTGTCTCTCTCCCACTCACAAAATAAAACACCTAAAGGACGAGCCTTCTATCTATTTATTTGATGATAAATATTGACCATGGGCTAATATTTTCAACGTATTTTGATAATATCATCATCGAAGACACTGCAAAAGATCTTTTAAAGAGAATGGTTCTCATTGATTTGACGGGAGTAATGCAGGGACAACTCTTTACTTCAAAGGAAATTAAAGTCTCTATCAGTTCACATGAAATAATATCCTTTCTTCTCATCCAGGTTTACTTACCTTCTGTACGAATAAAGAATCCTTACCGAAAGTTTTTAAATGTAATAAATTACATCATGGTGTTCACCTTTTCATTCCTTGAAAGCGATATGTCAGAAATTTACAGACAGGATTCAACCTAGGCCCATGGAGAACAGTCCCATTTTTAAATGCGAAGGAAATTGTGTCAGCTTCTACGGTAACAGTTGTGGTAATGCTGTTGTCATTTTGCCAGTCTGAAATTGAGGCTTCAATTATCTATCTATGTAAGCACCAATGTCTTCATGTGCTTCCTCAGTTTCAAAGATTATATTTATACAAGGACAACAATTTTCCTTGAGATATATTTATTTTTAAATATAACTCAGAGCGTCATCGTTTTAGCAAAGTAGAGTTTTCAAGTATGTTGCAGTTAGACATACCCAGCGATCATATTTGCTGTGGAAAAGTACTCGGGGCACTCTTTTTTACCCAAGTTCTCTTTTACCCATGAAAAGTCAATTCTGGCTGGATTATATGCTGCACAGGGAAAGTAGACGATCATTTAACATAATTTTCTGTCTGTTCATTTTAAGCACAGACCAAATTTATTTCCAATTATAAGAATGAAATAGAGACAAAAATATTGAATTTATATAGTTTTTTTTTTTTTTTTACTGGGAAACAGTAAAATCTGTTTCGCGAAATACTTTACACGTGTCTTCTTTATTTTTGCAACTATGTGGACACCCTTTTCTGGACTAAGGCAGAAATAGCACGAAAAGCAATCGGTCGCCATTTTGCCTTGTCATGGACTGGGTCTTCGATTATTCTGTTCTCACTCACTTCATAACAAACTTAAAAACATGGTTCTAGTACAACAATACGCATGGAACTAGTTTAAGAAGAGTCAGTGAGAAAACTGGCATTGTAAAACCTTGAAGAGACTATCAATCTATGTTTTAATAGCACTAAATGTAGCATAAAAACTCATTTTGCTTCATAGAGATTACGTGGTAACCTATTTGATTAATGCTTGCTTTGTTTATTACTAAAACATTGCCATCTGAACGAAATTATCACGACGGTTTTATCTAATCAGGAGCGCACTTAGTAACTTATATTATCTTGTTCACGTAAAAATAGTATACTGGTTTGCTTGTTGTAATGTTTACAATTTCATTATATCGCCAGCTTAAAGTTGACAAAGAAAGGAATGCCATCATGATAACGGCAGATAAGCGGTATATTAAAACAAATTTATTAAGCTACATGACTTCTATCAACACAGGTATAACATTGCACGAAAACTTATAAAAATAGACAATTAAACATTGAATTCTCGTTAGCAGCTATATAACAATCGAGATTAAGTAATCTGTGCTTACATTTACAGCTCAGATTTGTTAACCTTCCGATGGCATTTATCATCGTCGCAAGCCAAGGACGAAATTCCGATATGTTTTACTTTTCACCCGGGGATGCCTGCCATGAGATTTCGTCGCTTCTAATGAATATGAATAAACCCGCATAACAAAATCATTGTGAGCCTGGGTAAATTTTCATTTCATACTGACTGAATGACCCAATGAAAGCTTCTCTTCAAACACAGTTATTTATTAATCCAGCGAACGTTTGCATTTTCTTTCTTTTTTGCTCTCACCTTTTCTTCTTTTACATTCCACTTCATCGTCAATGAGATTGACTACAACCATGACTAGGATGTCGACCATGAATATTTCACCATTAAATCGGTACAGTGATATAAAATGTGTATGTGGTACATGTACCATTATAGTGATCCTGGTTGTCGTCGTGACCACCATCGTCATGATCATTATATCATCATCGTCGTTGTCAGATAATCTGCCTTTAAGATTCTTTTCATCATTCCCCTTCCCCCTTTTCACTTCTTCCCTCATTCCCCCTCTTCTCTATTTCCACTTCTTCTCTTGTTACACCACTTCTCTCAATAATGCGTATTAATGTTTTGATTACGCTGCGAATTTACTGTATAATATGCGACGAATGGTAGATTCGGCTGTGGCAGCAATAATGTGTGCACATAAAAGTATTAAAGCAAAGTAAATTAATATACTATCTTTCCTAGTCCTAGCACGCTGCTTTTGATATTGGATAGTTAATTTAAGATAATTACGATGTAAACTCAGATACCGATTACTGCTCGTTTCTATGGTGATTGAAAAGTATTTCGCTCATGGCTAGGAATTAAGTGTATTTTCTTGGCCCCCAAAAAAGAGATTTAAACGCGAATGGCCGATACTCCGATCTAGATAAGATTGAATCGCGGATGATGTTCTTTTACGGACTACCACACACTTGAAAGACAACAAAAACTGCACGATTTGTAAGTTCAAGAATTAGATACAGATATCGGAAATGGGGTGAAATTGTTTGATTAGATTCGTTTAAGAATTTGCTTCCGGCAGCCTTGCATTTATAGAATTCAATGAAAATAACATACAGCTCTTTGGTGTTGCTCTTCAGTGCTCATTATAGTGCGTTGGCACCAATGCATAATGCGAAGAGAGCTATGGATAAAAGCCACGGATTCGAACGTTTCTAGTCTGTATACCTTGGTTAATCTCGTTCAACTGATGTAATTTAATATATGAATGGACATGAGCGTTGTTTGTTGCTGTTGTTTTTTTATCATTTCCATTATAAAATTATAACTTATGCGTATCAGAACTGGGACAGATGACTACATATTTTAAAAAAAAAAATGTTTAGTGACGGCACGCATTGTCATTAGCTAGTTTTCACGTAGGTCTCATCGTTTAAAAGATTATTGGTAGTATTTTTACTTAAGCCAAATTAAATAAGCCAATCTTAATCAAAATTAGTGTGTAGAAATTATTGCAACTCTCTTTCATAATAACCCATCCAGCGCTTGGACCACAGAAGGGGAATATATTACAGTAATGCCAATCCTGTGTATCACTCCTCTTGCTTCTGACCTAAATATAACCCAAACAATCACAGCGGTTCATTTACAGGCGCAGTGAATAACAAATATTCTCATAAATTTGGCAGTTAACTGAAACACACAGAATTAGCAAAGAGAATTTATCCTGACGGAGACTAATACGAAATGTGCCGGATAGCTAAGTGACTGCATAATTTCCTTTTGCGTTAATCCTGCGAAAGTGCTTTTTCGCGCATGGATACCGTTCACAGCTTTTGTTTTCACTTTTAATACTGGAACTCACTGCAATTATAGACGGCATAGATCGAATACATAAAAATATGCAAACCAACGTGTAATTGTATAGCAATATGTCTATAGCGCTAAGTTGCCCTGTCGTTAAAACTGAATCTGTCGATATACGGTAATTGTGTTATCACACCCTATGGTGCTGATGGATCTTTTCTTACAGCCCCTTAATTCTCTTAGGAGCTGCTGGTCTGATATCTACACCGATTATAAAAACACGTCACCTTTCTCCAGCATATTCATTTCTACTCATGAGATGCATTGTCTTTGTTTAACCAAATTAGTAAGCTCAAAAGTTGTTGCTGTACAGCTAATTTCAGACGCATGTATCTGACATTGGCTCAGTAATCTTGTTAAATTCTATTAAGAATTTGATTCCGGCAGCTATGCCCAATGGAAATTAATGAAAATAAGTGTTATCGACAATTCTTAGGGTATTGATCTTGTATATAGCCATAAAGCACTGAGGACATTTGATAAAAATACTGGCATCGAAGGTTTCGAGTCTTGTTTATTTACCTGAATCGATCCGTTTGCCTAACTTACGGCTTAAATCTCTGTTGAATATTTTACTGGGTAGCTTAGATATGAAGTGTACTTGTGTTGCCTTGGTCTTCGAACAAGAACAGACAGAATATTCCACAAAGCGCTGAGTTTCGGGCTTCACTATTATTGAAAAACAGAATATTCCACAAAGCGCTGAGTTTCGGGCTTCACTATTATTGAAAAACAGAATATTCCACAAAGCACCGACTTTTGGTCATCACTATCGTTTATCACCAAAATATTTCACACAGAGATGACTTTCGAACATCACTATAGTTTAACAACAGAATATTGCACAACGGTATGACTTCGTGTGTCACTATCATTATACAACAGAAATGACAGGCAAGAACAACAATTATATATTAGTAGACAGACTCGTGTTTTCTTCATTTACTTACTGTAAAGCCTCAGTCGGTTGACAGTTGAACTCTCTTATCAAGTTATCGTTTGAAGAATAAAATCATATGTTTTGAATCCATACAAACGTATGATTTTATTTTTAAATGAATACAAATTGACTAAATAAATAAACTTTTATATAAATGCTGCCACATTCGTCTTGTTGAAACTAGCTTATTTCATCATCACGGAGGAGTGTTTACCAGACTCTTATATTTAGCACAACATGTTTATTAATTATTTCAGGTCACGGATCCATAATGTGTATAAAACGGCATAATATTGTGCTGTGAGTAGAGTGCACACAAACAATAGGTAATATAAAAGCACAATATTTACATGTATTAGATTAGAGTACACATAAGAAACTTTCTCTTCTTGTGAAGGTATAGAAATTAAAGGTAACTTAAGCTGGTCAAGGTACTAGGGTTAAGATGGGAATATTAACGAAATTTGTGAACGATCATTTATTAAACAATATTTGATGTATATACTTTTCTCTCAGATCGTCGTATGCATTACATACATGAAACGATGTTCATCTTCAGTTCATGAATGATTCTTTTCACAATATGGGCATATTCTATCAGATATATCGAAACCATGATGCCCACCTGTCTCTATCGCTAAATTTTGACTGGAATATAGAAATCCATTAACTACATTAAGAGATTTTACTGAAAGTCCTGTAGACACAAAACTTTGAAGAATTTAACAAAACTTTCAAATGTCTATAACTTCCTCGCGTCAAAGTCATAACTGCACAGTGCCATTTTTGCATCATACAGTCTTTTAACTCCTTGATTAAATATGTTAATAAATAAATTGGTATTTCCAGTACGTTGCTCAATCCATACACAACCAAAACCATACGAATTTAGTCATATAGTCACGTGGGTTGTTATACAATCTTTCTTCTCAAGACGCGTTAAGGTCTCTGTGACCTTTCTGATTATTACATCATATAGTTTGGCCATTTTACTTCAAAAGAGAACATCATAAACTATACATTGTAATTAATTTTAACTGATAGGAATATCTCAATTAAAGTTTTGTAATTACAAATAGGAAAATATTAACTGTCATTTAAACAAACTTGTTTTATTCCTAAAATTTTACCAGAAAATGTCAGTCGAAAACATTTTAAAGTTTTTTGAATTTTTGAAACAACCGCTATAAAATTTACACGTAAGCACACGCACAGGTGTCCTCACACCATAGCGTTAATCTCTACAAGCCATAATGGCCAATAGGGGTGCAACAATACACCCATACCGTATTGCAATATACCAAACCCATATTGCAATACATATTGCAATACAATAACAATTAATGAAAATAATAAGATGATCACTTTAAAATTTATTATTTGAAAACTACATCTCTAAGCGATGTTACCTTACAAGACTTCAACTAGTAGCCAAATGAACATACAGAATTGACATAAACATGAAACAAATCAACAAACACCTGAAAGCAGTCAAATTTTATCTGCAAATAAAAGTCTCACTACCAATTCTGTTTTCTAATTTAAACTTCAAAGGAGCATTGTTTTAAAAAGTCTCCACACAGTTTAACTATATATTTTAGAAAGACGCTAAATAAGTCACTGCATATTTTTCTTGAGGAAAATTAATATACCGTCAACGTCTGAACTCGGAGCAGCCCTCTGTGCGGTAACAATGTTTCCTGCTGAACTAAAGACTCTCTCTGAGGGCATGGAAGTGGCAGGAATGCATAGCCTTTTCCTAGCTAGTTGTGCAAAGAGTGGAAACTTGAACTTCAGAGCTTTCCACAATTTCAAAAGTTCCTCATCCGACGTTAATAGGAATTCATTCCTGAATAAGTTAACATCATGCTTCGCTCTGTTGAATTTGGATTCGATCGGCCTGTCCTCCCTGACAAATATAATGTTACCCAAAATCGACGCGAACTCCAGTCAGACGAGGGCTCTTACTCTGAGAGAGAATTGGTTCTTCTGATTTAACCTCATCTGCTGAAAAATTAAGGTAAAATGAATTTCAGCGGGCCAACACCTTTCAAGGCTTTCATTCATATTTTCTTGCGTAAAAGTATGAATGTGATAATAAATTGTCATATTAAATATGGCTTTATTCGTCATTGAAAATTTTACTCGGGGGATGGCTGAACAATATTATGCACAAATTGTTTTGAAAGTACAGAACACAAGCAAAGAAACAAAGATGGGAGATTCAGTTTTAATAAATCTGTTCTGGGAAGGTAATGGAACTTGCAACACCTACCACGCCCCCTTGCAGTACCACAATTGGAACTCCATTTTTAGATGAAGTGTCTGGGCTCAATAATCCCAAATATAGCAACAAAGTAACAAAATACAATAAATTACAAGTATCAACAGTTTTTGGCACGGACGGATCTACAGTAAGCTGTGACTGAGAAGATGTCATAAGCTGATCTTTGATGCTGACATCTTGGTTAACTAGAGATGCTTCCAAAGTTTGTCGGTTGCATGGGTCGAATATTTCCTGTTCCGTTAAGCACGCCGACTTGAATCGAGGTTCAGTAGTGTGTATTTCTGCGGAAACTCCTGGTTCTTCATGTTCCTAACAAAATATAGTTCGAGGTAAATGCTTAATTGAGTTACTTTTTGTCGCAATCAATATGACAAATGTAAAACAAATTCTACTGGCCAGCTGTCATTGTCAACTTGTTAAGCCGTCCGTGTCAAGGTAATAGGCATGGATGTGTAAACTTGTACGCAAACACTTAGCATTCTGTGACATACAAACGGACGGAAGAATATAATTGTGGCGTTGTAACTCTTTATCGCTATCGCTAAAGTCGCATGACAAAACACAGTGCAGTTAATTTGAATTACTTTATATAAAATTGTACATGTATTCCTATTTTGATACTTTTATTCTGTTTATGACTTTAACTTTATGTGTAGTAAAATTTTTAGATCGATTAAAAAGTCTAAGTTATTGTTATTTCTAGTATATTTACCTGGTAGACAAATCATCAAAAAAAGCCTTTCTCATTTGTCTGAAAATATCATTTTCCTGGGTAGCTAAGATAACGGACAGGAGCTTTTCCTGGAACGGAAGTATGAGTGATACCGTAGGTGTCTTCTCCAAGCTCATAACTTTCGCAATTTCTCGAAGCGGAGGCAGGTAATTCATAACGTCCTCGGCCAGAGTAAATCTTCCTCCAACAATGAACTGATGTCGATGGCGTTGCTTCTCACTTCCTTAGTGACTAAAGCAGCATAAACAACAGGCTGCAAATCCAGGAACCTTTCAATCATGTCTACAGCGGACTTTCACCTGGTTCACACGTTTTGAATCAATTTTACGATTTTAAGTCCGAGTAATTTAGTTTTGCCTTTAAGTACAGCGGTGTCTGTATTGCTCCTGTGAAAAAATTATACAATCTTTCTAATATGACCAAGAATTCTTGACGACAGGTCGTTGATATTTAACACTTTGCCCACTGCTAGGTTTAGAGTGAGAGCATAATAGCATATATAAGGACTGCATCTGGATTCCGAAGCAGCCGCAGCCATATTAGGGACATTGTCCGTCACTAAAGGATGATTCTTGCAGAGACTCCTTTCCTCAATAGCATCCTCTAATACTTTAGTGATGTTCAAGCCTGTGTGACTCTCTAGAAGCTCCCTGGTCTGCAGAACGAAAGACCGCTGCTCCCAGTCCTCATTTAAGATTGAAGAAATAATAATCATATAAGATTCGGTGGCTTTAGTGATCCAGCCAACTGTGGTAAGTGCTACAAGTACATTCATGAGACTTGTCTCAATCGTGTTTCTGCAAGCTTTATACATGTCTGGCACCATCGTTTCGGAGAAGTACGTGCGCGAAAGTAAGTCATATCCAGGATCCAAAATCCTAACCATTTCTTTAAAACCACTGTTTATAACAACACCGAAATCTTGCAGATCGTTTATAATAAATCCAGCGATGGCAGATGTTATGAACTACTTGTGTCTTTATACAAAGATGTAAATCCAACAGCAAGCATTGCCGGAATTGTCTTTGTGTCACTTTTCACCATGGTCGAAGTAATACCACTGGATGGCCGAGCGGCTGATGCTGTTAGGTATGAGGCGCCGTAGCGGACAAAAGCTGGTCCAATCAGAACGTTGCCGTTGAAATTTTAATGTCATATGTCCAGAATTCCATTTTCACGTGTTGTATTAAAAATGCTTGTCATTAAAGTTCCATTTTCTAGGTCGAGATTTCAGATTGTATCTACTGAATTAAACAGTAGTGGTTGAAAGTTATATTTTCTATGTCGAGGTTTTAGATTGTGTCGTTTGAATTACACGGCGGTGGTTCAGATTTCAATGTCATACGTCGAGAATTCCTAAAATACGTATCGGTTCAAAGATTTTATGTTGAAAGTTCCATTTCATAAGTTGAGTATTTAGATTTCATCTGTTGAATTACACAGCGCTGGTTGAAAATTTGATGACCAATGTCGAGTTTTTAGATTGTATCTTCTGAATTACACGGCGGTTGGCGAAATTTTAATGTCATATATCGAGAGTTTCAATTTGACATGTTGAATCACATTGATTGTGCTGAAAGTTCCATTTCGTATGTTGAGTTTTTAGATTGTATCTGTTGAATTACACAGCGGTGGTTGGACATTTTATTGTGCTTGTCAGAAGTGCTATTTTTATATGGTGAAATGATGTGTTGGTGTTAAAAGTAACATTACACAATGTCCACTAACAATACAAAATAATATCGAGTATTAAGATACATCATTCTTGTGTTCAATTATGAGGCGCCATTACATTTCATGCATTTACAGTTTGAAAGTGACCATTCACAGGTCGAGAATTACTATGAATTTCTTCGCTAGAGGGCACCCTCGTCAACGGACCGCGTTATTTTTAAACAAGGAGGCTGCTTCTCTTTGCTGTGAAATTCAACAGATGAAATCTAAATACTTGCCAAATGAAATGGAACTTTCATCACAAACAGTTACATACAACGTGTGAGTTAGGGATTCTCGACATATGATATTGAAATTTCAACCACCGCTTTGTAATTCAAAATATACACTGTGAAACGTCGACATAGGAAATAGAACTTTAAACCACCACTGTATAATTCAATATATAAAATCTAAAAGCTCAGTCTTGAAAATGGAACTTTATGGACATGCAATAGATCCAACACGTGATATTAGATTTCTCGACATACGACATCGAAATTTCAACTACGACATTGTCACTGGACCAGTTTCCACTACGGCGCCTCATAGTCAGCTCTGTTATATTGTGGTGACGAATTAGATGAGTACTTAAATTGGTCGTTCCATCACTGTAACGTACATCAGTATTGCACTTCTTGCATATGGTAATACCTTCTTCAGTTTCGCTACTACTCTTCCTTTTCTTCAAACCGAAAAATCTGCACACTGTACAAGCTTTTTTGTTGTGAATAGTTTCAAAATCGACTTTTTGAAAAGGACAAATATTCCTGGAAATTAAAATTCAGACCTACACGTCTGTCAACCAACTTGAAAAATGAATCAACGTTAATCGATATTTGAGACAAGACAAGGAAGTTAACGTGATGCAAGTACTTTGATCTGACCGACCGTATATTTCACACGGAAAGCATTGGATGCGGCCGCTGTTTATTTAAATGTTTTGCTCTCTTTTTATTCTTTGAAGCTACAATATCAATCATAACGGCATATGTTGATGCTTTGTCGTATGTACTTTCCGGACATTGGATAAAAAAATAAATTATGTTAAAAGAATTGATATATTTTCTAACACGGGCTCTTGAGTGCTGTTCATTTAGTGTCATTACGAATAGGACATACATATATGAGGCAAAGTGAAGCATATAAATTATTATTTAAAACTGGCAAAATATCCCCTGGTCTTGACTTGCCGCCCCCAATTAAACTTTGCCTGAATAATGGTACTGTGCATCTCGTTTTACATTTTTTTGCAATCTAGTGCTTAGCGTGCATCTAGGGGAAAAAAAGACATCATAGTTCTTGAATTAACTTGTCGGATGAAAGCAAGACCGTGAAAAAAAGAAGCGGTACAGAAGACCGTATTGCGGTATGAATTGCCAAAACAGCTAACCGCAATATACCAGTATATCGTTGCACCTCTAATGATCATTGATGTTATGGATTCGTAACCTCAAATTCAAAACCACATGTTTAGGGGGTTAATTCAAAACGGTATGTCAATCCTTTGGACTTTCTCAATTTTGGTGAAGTTTGAAAAATTGCTTGTTCTAGTGGCAATTTATTAACTATTGATACTCGTTTTTAATTACAATAACGTAACCTAGTTACTTCTAAAAGTTAGGACTAATTACAATGTATAGTTTCTGCTGTGTGTTCAGGTGAAGTCATGTGACCATAATACGTAGTGTAATGACCATGAACGGCACGTTAACATCAGAAAATAATTATTGGTTATTTTTGGAGTTTCACTGTGACATGGGTTACAGAAATTAATGACAGCAAGCTTGGAGTACTGGTCATTTTTGGTATTTACTGTGGCATGGGTTACAGATGTTGCCTTATTGAAAGCCAGCTTGGAGCACTGGTCAGTTTTGGGGTTCAAACATATCTCTTGTTTTACATACAGCATGCGAAGCCTGAAATCCTCTGTGTCCGCATAATCATACATAAGTCGTAACCTTGTCCGGGTTCAGACAAAATAAACTTTATGTAGTACACTTTCCTGTGTGCAAGTTTAAATTTAACAGATATTTCATGCGAGGCTATATACATCTAATACTGTTACATACTTTTATTTCATATTTATTTATTCACACATAAAGATATACTGAAAACTTAAATACGCAGCTTTAATGCGCCACTACAGCTATCAAAGAAACCATTATCAACACGGCCACATGGCTGCTTTTGTCGATACATCCTACAGAATCTATACCATAGCTAAGAAAGCCCCATTTGCTATCTGGCGATTTGCTACCCAATTTTAGATATCATCCCCCTGCCGACTGGCTAAGCGGATACATATGTATCTAAAAGTCTAACAAAATAGTCCCAAACAATTAGCCCCATTCCGTATTTTTATGATGACTTGCTTGAGTCAGTCTTATAAGATAATTTGAATTAAGTTAAATTCTTGGTACAAATGTGTTAAACAAAGTGGTTTT
Organism: Megalonaias nervosa; assembly: GCA_016617855.1. Classification (NCBI taxonomy): domain Eukaryota; kingdom Metazoa; phylum Mollusca; class Bivalvia; order Unionida; family Unionidae; genus Megalonaias; species Megalonaias nervosa. Next base: position 43,097 of record JAECUM010025848.1, on the reverse strand, counting down.
TGTTTTTTTTTGTGGAACAAAATAAATTACCCATGCTTATTGGAGCACTTGCGTTCAGTTTCGGAGGTGCGTCTTTTTTTCAGTTCGTCCAGCTCTTCATTTTCGGAGGTCACTAAATCTAGCATGTAGTCCGCAATCCTATATTGCCAAAACACTAATGATCGCTTTTGAAAAACACCGAAATTTAATAATCTTATTGTCGATACTGTCTCCCACTAATACCGAATAGTCTTGGTACAGCACGCATTTTAAAATGTGTACAAACAAGGAAGAATACTTTGCAGGTTAAGATACTCTACAGTGTCAGATAATGTGTGTTCCGTATAACGGTGTTAGAATAATAAAAAGAAAATGCATTTGTACAACGATTGTTCAGCTACAAACAATTATAAATGCTCGCCGTTATAACATCTGACAGGTTCCTATTACAATTACGGCAGACGTGTATGACCTCAAATGTGAAGTTAATTTTGAATGCATTTCATTGTATTTCACTCTCACTCGTGGAGTCCTTAAACCACTTGCCGAGGCTCTTAATTGGTTGCTCACTCAATGTTGGTATCACTTCCTCTCCAATTCTGAATCTATATATAACTTGCACCTTCTCTTTCTTCAGGACCAGACTTCTTGAATTGGATGACTTGAATTTCATTATGGCCCATTTATTCAGGTCTCCATCTTCTAACGTCCATCAGCCTTCTGGTACTGACATGGTTGTAATTATCATATAATCCAAGAAGGCCCATGTACGGAGCCTGCCGAACTACAGATGACATAAGTGGTCCTCGGCTCATCTTCTCTGCAGATTTCACAAGCGTTTTCAATGAAGCAGAAAATAGTACCACCGAAATGGTACATCCAGTTAAGGTGCAAATTTCTAATCTCTGCCATGCATTTGTACAATCCGACAAGGTGAAGCTCATTTTGAAATTATCAAGGTGGTATTTAAGCATATCTATGAACTTCTCTGGTAGATATTTCTCTAAAGTCAGGTTCACCAACTTGTGTGGAATGTTAACATATGCACTGGCGAGGTCTAACCACAATACTTTCAGATCGCCTTTGTTTTCCTTGGCATCCATATTTTTACCTATTTATAGTTACAATACTGTTAGTTGATGAACTATACCTGCTTATAATTACAATACCGTCAGTTGATGAATTATATTTACCTGTTTTTGATTACAATACTCTAATCCAGGTACTCCTGTCAGTTATAATTAGTTACTCTATCTAGTTTATGTTGTAGTCATATGAAGTCATGTGAGCAGAATTAATGGTGTAATAATCAAGAAGGACAAATAAGGGGAATAAACTTAAGACTGATCGCGGTTTTAGCCTAATGATTTCTACAGTAACGCATAACAGTAAGTAAGTATGTTTTCGACAAGAACATTTCCAAAATTGTAGGTGTTCTAATCTGAATTCAGGAGAAAATTTAGTAGGAATGCACTTTGTAAAAGTAATTTACGTATGTCTGAAAATAAAATATCTCACACTGGCATTTTATACCAGTCAGAGTAAAAATGGCAGCTCCTACAAATTATAATAGGTCAGCATGATCTAATAGGTATACAATTCTGGATTTCTGAAGAAAAAGAAATAATGGACAACATTTAAAATGAGAACTTCATACCTTGACAACAAGAGAGCTCATTGAACTTGGAATAGGTAAATGAATGTCAGATTCAGTTAGAAGCATTGTTACGAATCTATGCTCCTAAAATAAGTAACAGAAAAGAGTGAAGACAACAAGCTTTGTAAAATTTAACAACTAATTTATTTCCCTAGAATGCCAAGTGAAACATAAGCAAAAAGAACTTACGGTTTTACGAATCAAATCCAAAATAATCCAAGAATTAAAAATAGAAGTCCTAGAATTAAAAAGTCCTGAATGAATCTGAGTTCAAATCCCGATGAAATCCCAAATGGAAGGCAATGGCGTCTTTTGCAGTCTGCGAAGTACTGTTGTGTCAACAGTTCCTTGTTGAATCACAGAAAATATTATTCCAGTTTTAAATTCCGTAAAAATTCCAGTGAATGTCTTTGTCCAAGAATTTTGTAGGAACACTTATGTATTTCCAGGGAAAATAATCACTTGAAATTCAATGAAATAAAATTTCAATTCAAACTGGTCACAACATAACTTAATATGTCAATTGTTTGGAGCCCGACTGAGAAATCTCTATCAAGACAACAGTTATACAATCGTTTAAGACGCAAAACAGATTCCCGGATCAGGGTCAATCTTCTAGAATAATTAGAAGTTTGTAACAATAAACACATGTTTCATATCGCGTACTCCAGGTATGGCCTTGACTTAACTTAATGATTCTTACTCTGAGAAAGAATATTAAATTTTTTTTAACAAAGTTCTTTACCAAAATTGTCACTGTTTCTGAATCAAGGTCAGAAATTAGATACAGTGTTTCTATTATTAGGTGTTTATCAATTTAAAAAAAGTTCAGTCAGGTCAAACAGAACTAAACTCAATTCCGGACAATATCAAATCCAGCAAACAAAGCTACATTACAATATCATGCAATTGAATAAAAAAAAAAATTAACAAACAAACAATTAAATTAAATATACATAACAGCATAATGTATAGCAGACGATGGTAACATTTAGAAATTCCTGTACAAAGCAGACATTTTGTGGAAGTTATTGTGGATAATTTTCTGCTAGACATTTTGAGCATGACTGAAATTATATTTCTTCTTTGCAAAATTTTGTATTTCTGTAGGGTTTGGAATTATCAAAGTACAGCATTACACCAATGGTTTTCATGTTTATATTGGTGTTGTATTATTGTGTTAAGGAAACTGGAAGGTATGCATATTGTAAATTTTGACATGACATCATCCCTGGCATTCAATCAATCAAACACCACTATCTGATTCATTCCAGTAGGTAACTGACACGGTTTTTATCCTTTTAGAGCCTTTGTCTTTAATAGCGAAGAAAATCCTTCTAGCCTGCTATTTTGGTTTTAAAACAAAATAGTTATAACCAATAACATGTTGAAATGTATTCCCAAGATTTTCCAAGATTCATTTTCAGAAATTCTATTATGAAGAAATTAGACACTTTAAAAGCAAGATGAAGGATAAAACCCAAGTAAACCAATGTTTCTCCTACCAGAACCGGGCATCAAGCTCGTTGTAGCGCGTACGTCGAAATTACCAATTAAATCATTTTGCAATGAACATTAGTACATTACGTAGTCTGCTTTGTCGTGGCTCCTGTCTATGATATTTTTAAATTCAATATAAGCAAATAAATTGACATAATCCTTTCTTCGTGACTAAATTAATGTAGCAATAATGCGTAGAATAAAGGCTTGCAGATGTTGAAATCTTTGTCGATCACCGTTGATTCTCATAAATTAAATAGTTGCATCTCTTCGGCAATCATTAAACCGAAACTACACGTTGCCTTTAGACGCCATGTAGCTAGCGGTCATTGGTATTTATTACTGAGTGAAATTAATTTTAGTACTGTTCCAGAGTGTCTCAATTTTGCATAGGGTTGAAAAGTTTTAGAAAAGATACCCCACCCCCACCACCCCATTTTCCCACTAGTAATTCTTGATATTGGAAGAACAATGTGAATAGATTTTTCAAGAACACTCAATGTTCTTTTCTTTTACATCTGAGTTCAACTGATTTTGATATCTGAATGATGGGGTTGATTTAGGGTTGAGATCTAACTGATGGAGTTGATTGGGTTTCATATCTGAATTATGGGGTTGATTTGGGTTTCATATCAGAATGATGGGGTTGATATGGGTTTCATATCTAAATGATGGTGTTGATTTGGGTTTCATATCGGTATGATGGGGTTGATTTGATTTTAATATCTGAATGATGGGGTTGATTTGAGTTTGGTATCTGAATGATGGGGTTGATTTGAGTTTTGATTTGATATCCGAATGATGGGGTTAATTTGAGTTTGATATCCGAATGATGGGTTGATTTGAGTTTGATATCTGAATGATGGGGTTGATTTGAGTTTGATATCTGAATGATGGGGTTAATTTGAGTTTGATATCCGAATGATGGGGTTGATTTGAGTCTGATATCTAAGTGATGGGGTTGATTTGAATTTGAGAGTACACAGTTAGGTCTTACTTCTTTTGTATGTCTCATTTCAAATCTTTGCTCTGCATAGTTTTCATCTTCTGAACTTCAAAGGTAAATTATAACAAAAATGAGCCGATAACATATTTTAAAATAATTTTTGTGTCTTTTAAAATTTCATAAGTGCGCTTTAAGAAATAGCAATGCCTACACTATGACAGTAGGTTTCTGTATTTCACTGAGAGACAAATTCAGCATACTTTTTGATATTTCAAGTTCATTTTCCCAGGACACAGAAGCAGTCATTTTCATCAGCATCACACAGCGCATACGTTTCCCTCATAGCGATCAAAATTATTTTCAATCCATGTAGGTGAAATACATTAAATGAACTATAACTTTATTTACGCTAGTAGAGTTGTAGATAAAAGAACTTTGATTCGTGACTTCCCTTCTGTAATCCGTGACCAAACACGACGGAACGGAACCATAAGGACCATGATCCTGTTGTTGTATGATTTAATTTTGGTTGTATAGTTGAAAAATTTATATTACAAGTATCTAAGCAGTCGTTCTGAACAATTATAATGTATTTCTTCCACAGAACAGTATCAGATGTTCCAATTATAATGTATTTCTTCCACAGAACAGTATCAGATGTTCCAATTATAATGTATTTCTTCCACAGAACAGTATCAGATGTTCCAGTTATAATGTATTTCTTCCACAGAACAGTATCAGATGTTCCAATTATAATGTATTTCTTCCACAGAACAGTATCAGATGTTCCAAAAACTGTCACATAAATATTCTCCATCTAGTAAATACATGGTGAAAAATTATCTATTTTCAAAATGCACATTGCATTTTCTCAACACAGCAACCAGTGCTATGCTAAAAGATAGGAAGATCAAAACTTGGCAGTTATGCCTACGATGTCACTGATAAACTTTACATGTTGAACAAGAATGGAACGAACAATCAAGTTCACATTTGTCTAAATGTCCGAGTGTAAACATGTACCAATTATTGGGATATTAGTTAATAGCAGCATGCAGACATGCTTTTCCGTCATTTCTTTCCCTTAATTTTGTTACAAATGAATCAAAAGCAAAGCAAACTGATATATTTTATCTTTCATTTGATCCAGCAGTAAAATGTTTAAGTTAATTTTATTTCCCTATTTTAAGACTAATAAGTAGCTACATGTTCTATTTTATTCAGAAATCATGCATGCATAAAGATATGAAAATGAACAAAGTAATTGCGCAGATTTGTCTTATGGTTCCGCTCCAGAATTCGCAATTTTTGCACAGGGAGAACAATTTTAAGAAGAGTTACCCCCTGATTTTCCCCATTAGTAATCCTTGTTATATAAAGAGAAATGCGTATATCCTATGTGAGGTTTAAAGAACCTATATTTTTCTTTATTTTGATATCTGAATTATGAGATTGCTTGGGTCTGAGTGTATAAAATCCTTTAAAAGTGCAACCTCGGGATGATTATTTGCACTTTCTGAACTTAAAGAGTAAACTATGAAAAAGAGCCGATATAATTTTTAAGTTTAAAGATATTTTAAAATTTCGCCAATTCACTTTTAGAAAATAGTTTTCCTGCACTGTAAATATTTGCTCCTGTATTAAAAGGACATGCAGAGTTAATGTACTTTGTGTTTTCTCCCAGTACGCAGAAGCAATCATTTTGATTAGCTGTCTGCTTTACACAGCGCATATATTTCTTAACAGTGGTTAAAATTAAATTCAATCAAACTAGGTAAAAGACGTGTAAATGTGTGTTAACTTTCTCTACCTTGTTCAAGTTGTAAGGCAAACAGTTTTGCCCTCTTTCGCCCCAAATTTTCAACGGTGTACCTAACATCCTGTAATGAACACATACTACAAGAACGCTGATCCGAAGAAGCAACAACTAAACTAAACAGTTCATGTACATTTAATATATATATATTTTAGCTTAAGAATCCCATCGTCTACACAATTCAACATTGTTGGTGGGATAATATATCCCTGAGCCGGGTTAAACAGTATTGTCCAAGTATTCTGATTTGGATATGGAGATCTAGACAGAACCAAGTATCCCACCGGTGACTTAGTTGCCCGGATGAGTCTGTATGGTGCACCGACAAAACGACTTTATCCAGAAAGCCGTAATGTTTCCCATGATGTTCATTTTACAAATAATGCCAGGGTTTTTACTCGTTCCCAATTTTGCTACAGTATTTGGCTGGACATGAGTCATAATTTCGCTGCTCTTCTCACCGTCTTAGTTTATAGCAAGCCTGTCTTACAATTGCCCCATGTATATTCATGATCAAATACGAGATGTTGAAAGAAACATAAGATATCGGACGAAGAAAGACGAACACTTTCAAGAGTTTTTAAAGAGCTCTTCACGAGAGAGTTTATTCAAATATTGCCTGTGGTATTTGGTAAGAACTTAGAAACACTCCAAGCCACTCTTGTAATTATTCCCTGACATTGGGAATGCATTCGATATAATTAATATAGCTTGCCAAAGGGTAATGACATGCAGGCTTAGAAAAGATGGAATGTGTTTACCCATCTGGTGTAACGGCAAAGTGATTGGCCTTTATGAAGGAAAAGCAAGAGATCTCCTTATATCTACGTGTAAGGCTACTTGAATATCCGTTAAATTACCCGTATGTTTTCCATGTCGGAACCTGTTTAATCGTTTATCTATCTTTCTTATACAATTTTACTGGGTTTTACACACGCATATATATATATATATATATATATATATATATATATATATATATATATATATATATATATATATCCTTACTTAATACAGAATTTCGTAGGAATAAACTTGCATCTAAAAGTGACATTTGCGTCATCATAATGCCCACAACATGTATACTCAATGAACACACCTTAGTACCGTTATAATACTATGAAATGGTATTAGATATGTAACATTACACACCAGTTGCTATCCAAACACCAAGGGCATTGTGGTAATAATTCAAATTTATGTATTGCGGGAGAAGAGGTGAATAATATATCTTCTCTAGATTAATATCACCGTGACTTCTTCTAATTTTTTTTCTCTGCTACTGGGGTAATTGTATTTTCCCTTAATGACGAACATGTCAACCAACCGAGACCTTCTCTGTATATTTTGCTATATTCAATGTTGTAAAAATTTTGAAAGAAATGCTGTTTTAGTTCCTTCTTAATTTTCCGTGATATTGATTTCTACCTGGAACTTTTCCAATGTTGAGGCAGAACATTAAGTCATTTAAGTCAACGAAGAAGAGCGAGAGATGCAAATTTAAATTGCATTCAAAGAAAGGCCGAAAGTATTTTTGACGGGATAGGAATCTGTCTGTTTGGGTAATAGAGATAAATTACTCTGAATCCAAAAGCATCAAGGAAATTTTGTCTCAGTCTGCTACAACATGAAAATCAGTCGACTGCATTGGTATTCCTTCTTTTCAATCTGTTCTCTAAACAGAGTGCAGCCTGATTATCCCAATGAACGGTTATCCCAAAAAATGATACAACTGGATGTAATCCTTATTTGATCATCTCGGCACATTTTATCTTGATAAGTGGCTTATGTCTTTGCGGATTCGTCAAGGGCTAATATATTAAGATCATTTTGTTTTCTTGGCTAACAGAGTTGCAAAACAATATATATATATATATATATATATATATATATATATATATATATATATATATATATATATATATATATGTGTGTGTGTGTGTGTGTGTGTGTGTGTGTGTGTGTGTGTGTGCGACGGAAAGGACGGAAGTGACAAAACCAACTGAGTATATTTCCTTTTTGCTTTTAGAATCCAGAGAAAAAAATGACAGAGGCTTATTTTTATAAGAAATTTTGCTGCTTTCTTAATGTTCGAAAATTGCTGTCTTCTATTGGAATCACGTACGATTCATGGCATGGCTTTACATTTTCAAATAAAATATATGCTCTATTATGAGTAGTTTACGCTACTTCTGGCACATACTTGACCCCGAAAGGCACGCTATTGATGTTAATAGCCTGTAAATCGAAATAAAGTTGATAATTCAATCTACGGTACCACTCAACAGAGCTGTGCAACGCTGTATGACAACGTATCAACATAGCCATCGACAACAGTTTCTTTTCCCTAGCAGCTAACTTGGGTTAGTTGTTTAGAAATTCCACTTCACATTTATCGTTCTTGCCATCTATTTACTTTGCAATTAGATTCTTATGGCTTTTGTATCACTTCAGATTGGTTTATTTGTTCGGCGGTAACACCTGCCAAACCTTACTTGAATTTGAGGCGACGTAAATATGTACCTTCGATTGACGGTCACCGACTTTGCGTATGCACACCTTTAAATACCCACACAACTTCGAAGTTTCGTCATAAAGAAAGTTTCCTTCCAGTGGCTGCGCGAGGATTCGAAAGTTTTTAGTGGCACCCATACTTTGCTACCGAAAACAGATTTTTAGTCAGCCACCCCAATCCCCGCCACCACCACCACTATAAAGAGAAAAATATGTTCTGTGAAGAATTGCCTTCGTTACACTGAGGTGAAGGTGATATACTATGAAAATTTCAGCTGCAAAAGAAAAGTTACCGACTGCGCCCCTCTTGAGACCAACGCCAAAACACCGCCACGTTTGCTGCTGTGGTTATTTTCTGTTTTCTCCATCCTGGTAAACTCTTTCTTCTTCTTAATGTCGACGATAGTCATGAAACTGACCGCTATGACACCCACAACTTGACACCATGTTTAAAAAGAGTTTTGTGTTTATTTGAATATCTGAAAACCATGTGTGGAAAGCGTGCTGTGTTTATTGGAATATCTGAAAACCATGTTTAGAAAGCGTTTTGTGTTTATCGGATTATCTGAAAACCATGTTTGAAAGCGTTTTGTGTTTATTGGAATATCTGAAAAGCATATTTGAAAAGAGATTTGTGTTTATTGGAATATCTGAAGACTATTTTTGAAATGCTTAAGGCACTCATACTGTATGGAGAATTAAAATAAAATAATCAAAAATGACAGTACCTTAATATGCCCCCTCTCCTCATGTCATGATCGTTCTTTATATTGGAGAGCTAAATTTAGATTTGTTTTATGCAAATATCGGTACAGCTACATTAGTCTTGGTATGAATAAACAATAACCTGCTATAAATTACATGGCCGTCATTAATTCTCCTAAAATATAACATGATGGAAAAGCAAATAGCCAAAATGGTCGTGCCAAAGCGATTTTGCAGGAAAATCATTACCTTGGTTTGCAATTAAGGCATAATGTCCACATTGAAAAGAAGTCAAACAGGAAATCGGCTCAAGGGACAGAACTCTAATTGTCCATCATTGTATTGTATTTTGCTGTAACTTTATCTCTCTGGCTTGTACTAGTCTGAAATACCAGGAACAACTGGAGGAAAAAAAACCCACCAAAACAAAACAAAAAAAAAAACAAACAAACAAAAAAAAACAAAAAATAAAAAAAACAAGCAGTAGATGTAGGAATTCGAAAGAGTGGCCAGTTTAATAATGTTCCTTTCGATCATAAAAAAAAGTCCGCACTTTTGCATTATCTATCTGGGCTATCCATACATCCGCGATTATGACCCCAAAAACTCCTATAATTTAAAAAAAAAATACGTACCTGTGGTTTTTATCAATATGGAATGCATGATATTGTACAACAAACAAAGAAACGCACACAGAGAGTATAGCCGACAAGATAAAACCTACCGCACTAGAGCATTCGATGACAATTCATGTCACAAAGATCAAGATTACAATATTGTACACAGAGACATATATACTCACACACAGGTTAGTGAGAAAATAAAACACGACTTTGTATACAGCTATTAATCTCATGTCAATATAAGCATCAGGATTTTTGTTGTTCAGTATGCTCGGATAATTTGTTATAGTTCGTTATCTCCCGAAACAACACATGTCATAATGTGTTGAGAGCCAATGCCAAATAACCTCTTATGTCCGCTGTAAGTATGACATCAGGTTAATATTATAATTATACGGATCAAAACAAACAATACCTTCTCGACTTTTCTATTGTACATTCTCGTTTCTTTTCTTGTTCAAGAAAGATAAGTAAATAGTTAAGTTGTAATGAAGACATCTTAAACTATCTTATCAAATGCAAATACGAATTCAAATCCGGCAACTTTGCTCTTAAAGATTCAAAAGAAAATATATCTTAAGTGGCAGATTTGTTCTTATTGTTTTTAATGGCCCATGGTACTACGCTGGTGCAACTTTATGTAAGGTGAATGATATGCATAGAAATTAGATGTATGGAATTCTGTGGACTTGTCTCTATCTAACTTCACTCAGTTTCTAGTAAAGAAAAAAGAACGTTGATATCCAAACAATGCATTTTGAGGTAGCTATGATAAAATAACTTATCTTTAAAATATCTCAACAAAATACTGAATGTACTTATCTGAACAAGATAACATATTATCTAGCTTCTAACTGAATATACATCGATCGCTTCGTCCTGGCCAGCGCACAGGGACATGAATTCGTCCCCGGAGAAGAATGCACGGTACATATTATGAATCGTAAGTTTACGAACTCAGTACATGGACTACGTTATATAAATTGCCGAATCGTTGTGACAACAGTACATAAAATCGATCATCCCGAACGTTATGTTATAACCCGCTTGTGGTAAGTTATTTCCCAAGACAGCATGTTTCACCAAGACAAGAAAAGGTAATCATTTCAACTTTGACAATGACTTATACCACAATGAGCTTGTACAATCTTCTGGTGACTTATGACTACATGTGTTCCTCTCATGTTCCATGTATGTCTCTTGGCATTTTCTTCAACAAAGGCGACGATAGACTTGCTTTACATTCGAACATGTTCCTATGGTGTGTCGGAAAATGCTTTTACACTGCAAACCTCACATAATCCCCATTAACTTGCTTTTGCACATTGTAACATTTTGTACCTGTTCGTCGCCAGTTAGTGTAGTCCTTGGCTTTTCCAGTGTAAATATACATAAAAATTTCAGCAAAATTTTGAATGAAACAAACCGATTGATTATCGATACAAAATATGAAGGCAATGAAGGCATGAAACAATTGATGTTTGTTCTTGTATTAAACTGGTGTCAGAGAGAGAGAGAGAGAGAGAGAGAGAGAGAGAGAGAGAGAGAGAGAGAGAGAGAGCATGGTTTGTGGACGCATTTAGTAACTTCCTGTTTCATTAAAGCTTAGATTCAGCATAAATTGCCACCATTTTCCTGGGGATATACTCTTAATCACTGTGAAAGAAAAATATACCCAGCTGGTGTGACGTTTAGTGATTGGCCTACTGAAGAAACGGACTGATATTGTGTCATTTTTCTAAATGTCAGGTCGTGTCATTCACAACTCATCACTAGGACAACAAATTTGCTATATGGTGTCGAATACTAGTGATTGAAATAAGTTGGACCATACTTCCGCTCACTTACCTTTGTTCCTTTTAGAAATTTGCCTCCATCCCTCTGAATTAGTATCGCAGTACCCTGTTTTTTTTTTTTATTTTCCTTCCAGCATGCCATCCGGAAAAGAACATTCATGGGATAAATGAATCAGAGCAGAACAATTTGGGTCAAATCTTTTTTATTTTTTTTCGTCAAGATCAACAAAGCGAAACTTCAGAAAATGAAACATTGAACTCATTTCCTTTTGGATCGTTAGTTGTTTAAATAAACGGCGGGCGATATGTATCACCTGTTTGTGTTTGAAGATAAGCGGTGGGTGATATTTCGTGCTATATTATCACCATAGTTACAGGGTTAAAATAGAGGGAATGTATCTCAATTTTTCAGAGGTCCTAAAATTAGTTGTAATTTCAAACAAAGAATGGGGATCAAGGTAGCCTCCTTTACCGTCCGTTTGGCTTACATACGCACATTTGTTTATCCACTACTGCTACCATCACGTTACAAGCCAGCATAGGTCAGTTATCATTCAACGTGCATGATGCCATTTAATTCGTTAATTCTGTCAGTAATCAGGAAGTTCCTTTTGAGAATATTTCTTGGATGGCCTCTTTTGGATATATTTATGGCTTATTAATTAAGACCATCGATCAGTAAGCACGTTTACAGTCACCTGCATCCGGAAAGACCATACAAATTGTTGGACATATGTAAAACGTTTGTTGATGATGAATTGTATTCTGGCGCGGTCTCTTTTGATAATTTCTGTTGTCTGGATTTATGTATCCTTAACAGTTCTTATTGTTAATCAGTTAGGTAAGCTCTTGATTCCGTCTGTTACATTTTCTGATTGTGTCGTCGGTGATTTAAAAAAATAAATAAAAACCAGTTGAAAGCTAAAGTTTAATATAAATTTTTATTTAGAATTTGCACAGAAAATATTGTAGTTCAAAAATCAAGGACAAGCAGTAAGATCTTTTAAACTAAAACGTGCACAAGATACTGCCGATTCGATATTATTCGCAGCCACATTTTCGAAACTTAAACTTTTTTTCAGTGTGATAGACCGTAATATCTACATTGAGAAGTGCATTTCCTTTAACGATCAAATCGACACAGTTTTAGAATTGTCGGAATCTAGATTCCACTGAAGTCCAGAATCATTCTGTCCAATTGTCATCGCTGTCAGCTCAGAGAATATGTCCTGACGGGCTTCTCTCTCTCTCTCTCCCCCCCCCCCCAATTCGACCTGAAAAGTTAAAGGGTTTTTCGAACATGTGATCTTTATACTCGTTGGAAGATTCGGACAGACGAAAAGACACAGAAATTACTTTTCTTGATTTGAGGGATAAATTCTTTTAAGAGAAGATTAGACTGATAAACGTGGCTGAGAAATGGTTGATAGGCAGAGGACGAGTAACAATAGAATAATGATTGGTAAGGAGCTGAAGCAAGGGAGACTATACAATTATCAGTACGAGTCACGTAATAAAAATGGCCTTGCGGACAGATGGTACTTATTGGACATGTTAAGAAGAGCAACCTTATTACACGATTACTTTATATGTGTAACTGACTGGTGCGGTTGTGGTGTTTTAACCGTTGCCTTGTGTAATTTGTTGGTAGTATTTAAAAAAATCACTCAATACACATTTGGAAGGATCTTTTTACCAGCATTTTTTAAGTTACGTATACGGGTTTTCATTTGTTACCTGTATACAACCTCTGTCTGCGAGTGTTCGAGCTTCAGGCTCGACTAATGTGAGTACACGAGAAAGCTTGCCAGTAGCTTCTCGTGGGTCGGTGGTTCTTTCCGGGGTTGTCCCGGGTTCTTCCTCCACCATTTATACTGGCCGCCATGTATAGCCTATCTTGTGCTGAAAAATGGCGTTAAACCCTACAACAACAACAATAATCAGTATACAAATACTGCAAATAACATGGATGGTGTTGTTTGTTTTTGATTTTGTGCGGCTTAACGCCATTGTTCAGTATATGATATGCTATACATAGCGGCCAGTACTTTTAAGAGGCAGAACACGAGAAGAACCACCGACCCACGAGAAGAACCACCGACCCACGAGAAGAACCACCGACCCACGAGAAGCTGCTGGAAAGCTTTCTCACATATCCAAGTTAGTCGAGCCGAGACTAGAGCTCACGCGGACAGAGGTGAGATGTGTAAGTGATCCATGAAGGCGAGCGCCTTAAACTATTCGTCCACCCGAGGTATCGGAGTGTCTTATTTACATAATAGCTGTGGCGAAAGAAACATGAGACAAGTGAAGAAACAAATGAAATACCTTGCGATTTGCCTACATTTTTGATGGAGGGAATCATTCACCATATAGTCCAATCTATAACAATGTCCATTTCTTATACTCCACTACCATCCCACCTGGATTTGTGTTTGAGTTTATAATCTGGTATGAAATTAAGGCTGCAAAACATACAATGAATACAAACAAGTCACACGTCTAATCAACCATGTTAATCCCGACATCTAATCAACCATGTTAATCCCGAGAAAGACAAAAAAAAGAGTAGCATCCCGAAGCTTAACAGGGTTAGTGCTTCCATGTCAAGATGAATATCTCGTGTACAATGTGGAACACCAGAGACGTGTTCCATACACTTCTTCCTCAAATTTTGTCCATAATTACAGTCAAGGGTGACTTGTTCTTATTCTTGCAAATGTTTTAAATCCAGTAAAGAATCAGAATAAATCATTTTTATATAGGTACTTTGTAAAGATCTTTTTTTTTAATTATTTGCCTTAAGTGAAAATATGGAAGGGAATCAATGAATCAGATGTACACAATAAATTTTAGTGAAAATGACATTTTTGTGTTGTTTATATACCGGACCGTCGCAAGTTTGCGTTTGAAGAAACGGCACCCCGGGCGAGTGTCACCTTGGGCGCCCTCACCTAAGAAAAAACATACCGCAAACTCCGCGAGATGCCCCCCCCCTCCACCCCGGGCTTTATCGCCCGCCCCTTACGACAGCCCTAACTATATATAAGAAAATCGTAGATTTTATCTGCAGTGGCATGGTGAAACTTGTCATAAACTCGACGAAGTCTGCCTGACTCAAGGCAAGGAAGCACGATAATAAATAAAGGTGGAACAATGAACCATGACCGAAAGAACGAGACATACCATCACATAACATTAACTAGGTTGTGTCTAATTTGCTTTATTGTCAGGGCATGCATGATTAATTTACTCCCACATCCCTGGTTGTGCCGCAGCTGGCCAGGTAGCAGATTGGGCGAAATACTGTTTATAATATATTACTTAGTATACCTTCTTTTTGTTTAGAATATGATCGTTTTAATCATTTTTTTTATTTTATTTTTTTTTTTGGGAGGGGGTTGTCACACAGTTCTCTTTACTAGATCGTTTGTATTGGTCACAATCAAAATGGAAACGTACGTATCGCAACAAGTGATAAATATGTCTGTACTGACAAATTTATAATTGGTTTTTGTTTGTTTAATTTGTTATTTTTTGCTAATGGGTTGAAGAGACGGGTTATATTTATTTGTGAGGTGTTCTTTTCTGGTATTTCACAACCATATCCTCTTTCGTGAACTAATTCCTAATTTGTTTTCATTTTGTCGTACTTGTTTACATGTAATTTTTTAACTGTCAGGAGCAAACATATTCCCGATAATTAGCAAGACGCCAAAGGCGTGTAACGTTCCTCACCTTACTAGAGGCAAAATTATAATAATAAACGTATTGCCAGTAAGCAAAGATGTAAATCGTATGAAAAATATGCTAAATTTACATTATTTACTAAGAACTATATATTAAGGACATACCATTATTATTATTATTTTATTATTATTATTATTATTATTATTATTATTATTATTATTATTATTATTACTTCTACTACTATTTGCTGTGGCAAATTGATGTTTACATCTATGACTCGATGCATTTTTTTCATAATGTTCTTGGTCTTTTTTATAGAAGTATAATACCGTATGTATCCATTAAATGCGCGTACACAACTGCGAAGAGAACAGGCACAGATTTGCCGATACATTCATTATATGCTCTCAGAACTAGGTCTATGCTGTTGGTTCCATTTATGACTTTTCTAAAGCGAACCTCTTAGACCCTGACCTACTAGAGATCTGCCCAGTTTGCAGTTGGATTCATATTCTATACTGCTAATTAAGGTCAGTAATTGATTATTTTACATCTCTTCGAAGAAATACATTAGTGGGGTTTTTTTTTTTTTATTTTGTATTGATTTTTAAAGCTTGAGTTTTAAACAACGTGCTCATTCATTAAATGGGTTCTTAAAATCGAATAATTGGCAGAACACCGTATTTGTGGCACCCTATTGTAACTGCACTGTAAACAACATAAAAGTGTCAGCTCTGCTGATTTTCAGCATTCCCACAAGACAGACGGTTATATAATCTTTGCTTTTAATGCCAAATGCAAATTTAAATCATGTTATTAAGTTTTGTTACCTCCTCTTTAGAAACGCATGCTTTATTATCAATGGCAAGCCAGTTGCTATTTGTGTGTAACTTTATTAGGACAAAGGAATTGATCTTTGTGTATAGCCAATATTTGCAGTTACTAGTGTCAGTAAGTAAATGTAGTAATTATTGTCAAATTACGTACAGAATTCCACTCGCTTATGAGTCGACTCAAATTGTAAACGACCAAGATACGCCTGCACAATACGCCTGCATATCAGGGTCTGTTTTGTACTTCTGATTATTCCAGTCAAAAAACACAGACCCAGACCTGCCGTCGCATTATGCGACGACAGGTCTGCTTCTGTGCAGTTTGCAATTGGGCTTGACTTATAAGTGAGTACTCGACCCGTTCCCCAATTAATTGTGATACGAACCGTGTAGACTTGCAAAAATTATTATGTATATTCATAAATATAGCTGTGGACAAGTCCAGTATTTTAATACACAATGCTTAAGCTGACAGGACTATCAGTCAAAGATGAATGGAGCATTAGGTTCCGACACTTCATATATAAACTAAATATTAACCTGGATTTGAGTGTTGTTGGCAAGGAGATGCTATCTGCATAACACATATTTCTAGAGCTATGCACTTACAAGCAAGATACATAAAATGGGTATTTTTACAAAACATTTGCTTTGCATATCAAACCTACAGTTCTTCCTTTTCTTGTTTTAATTACACGGGATTTGTTTACAACTAACTCAGACTTCACGAATTGTCGGTCAAACCAAAGAACAAATGAATCCCAAAATAATTGGTTTTATTTTGTTGGTTTCAGCAGCACATGTAACATATCACTGGCTATATCATCCCGAGGAAAGGGGAGATAACTGTCATTCCCAAGGACAAACGAAAGCAGACGACCCAGACTGGCTTTGTCTACTGGTCGCGTATCGAACCCGTGACTTATCTACTTCGATTCTGAAGTCCAAAATGAAAAAACGATCTTGCAATCATTTAATCCACATTTTTCTCCTTCTTTCTTTCTGTTTTTGTTTATTTTATTTTATTTTTTTTTTGTTGCTGATGTTTGTTGTTTTGGGGAGATGGGGTGGTGTTTGTTGAACGAAAATTTCTGCATTAACTAAGAGATTTCTCTGGTCCCTTTGAAAGCGCTATCAATAGATTGTACCGAGTCAGGCGCAGGACTGGATTAAGGCTTTGAGGAGAGGTGGTGGGCGCGGCACTTAAGATGGGGGCGGGGCTGATAGATTTACAAATACACCCCGAAAGCAGTCCTTAAACTGTCCTTTATATGTGTATAATTATTATAGCTATATTAGGCTAAGTATTGGACGGTTTAGACCTATATAATTTTATCTACAGCAACCATGGTAGAGGACACGTGTCCCGTGTGCCTTCCTGAATTCGGCCCTAATTATGCATGCTTAGATGATGTCAAACCTTCTTCATTATTCTCATTATTTCTTTGTAAATTTTGTTTATTTTGTTAAAGATAAATTTTACAATACAGAAGAAATGCAACATGCGTTGGAACGTGTCGACTTGTCTACTATTATCTTCCCATAGGAAAGAAAGAGGGACATCTGAAACACGCTAAGGGCGTACGTTGAAGGCAACGGGGATGTTACTCCAGGTGGTTAAGCTTTGTATGAATACGTTCAGAGCGTTCACGATGATCATTCTATTCACTATAGAAATGTTATGTGATTACTAAAGTCCTCACTTTACAGTATAAAATTTTAAATTTATTATATCTTTGGAGACCTTACTTAAAAATTGCACAGTGTAAATCATTTTACTGACAATGCTTTAAAACTTACAACAAATTCAAATATTGCTGGTCATAAATGGTTATAAATGACGTATTTTCTCAGCGATTTGCAATAAATTTCATATTGCTCCGCCTTTTTTTATTCATGTAATTTGAAGCAAAATCTTTGATGCAGTTGCATGATATTTTATTGATTGCATTAGTTCTCGTTAAATGTGTGCAGATTAAAATAATTACTGTTATTAACACATTTGTTCTCGGGAAAGATCAATACCTGAATTTTTGGGACTTGAGTCGTTTTCAAACCAAACTGTCATCCTTATTCTTCAACTCTGCCAGTATGTTTTTTTCACCCGCGTCTTTCCAAATCAGTATGCACGCCGAATTCATTAACTTCCTCACTAACTATTTGCAAGAGTCGTTTTCAAATCAGTATGTACTCTTAATTCCTTAACTGTACCAATATTTATTTACAAGAATCGTTTTCAAAGTACTGTGTGTATCTAACTCCTGAACTGTACTCCTTGTTATTTAGGATATTTGCATTCTATTTATCATACTGATGATTCTTCTTTTTGTCAGCGTGGTTTGTCAACATAGTTATACTTCTCTGATATGCAGGGTTATTTTGTTGTTTTATTTTAACAATAAAATGCTTAGGTTAGAGATAACTTTTTCAATAATCTTTTTGAATTTATTACAACTCTTTGATCCAAAAGTACTTATACTTTAATCGCCTGTCTGATCTTTGATGAAAATGTTAGTGGAATCACCAAAACTCATGTATTGCTTACAACAGGCAGAGAGAGAGAGAGAAAGAGAGGGGGGGGGGAGAAAATAGTGAACATTGTGCACAGAAATAAACAAGTCAGTGTTTTGCTGGCAAACCACAGTAGACGGTAAAGTTTGCATGTAGCAGATGCACACACATGTCGGTATCTTCAAAGGTTTTATATGTGCTTAATTAGACAATTGCAAGGGAGCTGTCTTTCCATTTTCTGAAAAGGAAGAACACTCAGAAAATGATTAGCTATATCCAGATTTCAGTTGCTGTCTGCAAATTATGTACATATGTTTCCACAGTACGTTCGTACACTGCTTTTATTAAAAAAATAAAAATTCAAAATTTACGATAGAAGAATTACAGCACTTGCTGAAAGTCATTTGTACTACTTGTATAATGATGTTGGTTGTTTTTTAACGGCATGTTAAATAAAGTATTGGCTTTATCAATACAGTATTGGCCTGGGCGGGTGTTGCTAATGCTCCTCCAGCTAAATTACTAGGGTTCCCTATTTGCACAGTGAAACGTCTCTTCGCCATATTGTTTCTCTAAGTCTGATTATTGAATTTCATATTTTATATACGCATTCCGATTATATGCATCTAATTATTTATTAACCAGTCGTTGCAATATTTTTAGGTCATACACTTGTAACTAATTTCTAATTATTGCCATGTCAGAGAAAAAAATAGCGCTATATTAAATGACAAGACAAACCGTCCCTTCACTCTCTGTTAATCACATTGAAATATTCATATCTGCTACTTCACATTATTCTGTAATCTTTTCATTTCTTTTTATCAATGAAAATAGAAACTTAAGTTTCAGTCTAACAATACGCACTAGAACTAGTCTATCAAACAGGAAGAATTGCGACAGGAGTTACGATATATATATATATATATATATATATATATATATATATATATATATATATATATATATATATATATATATATATATACACACATCCATACATACGACCTGTAGTTCGATACGCCACTAATTGTAATCTGCGCAGGGGTAATAGCTTTCAGTCTTTGCATTCTTGACTCCAAATCTCCAAAACCCTATACCCACTAATATCCATGTAGCAGATATCAAATTAGGAACGCTCTGCCTTACTTTTTGGAAAGAGAAACAAACTACTCAACATACAAAAAGGAAACGCAACGCTAAGACTACGTACGTTCCTATCTTTTTGATCGAGAGGAGCAAAGTACACATATTCCATACTAGAACAGCATAAATAATTGCAGTGACATATATATATTGACTTGTATAGAGGGAGAATAACAGTTATCGCACGATTCTGTTTTATTGCCAGTTTTATGTGCACGACTTGCAATAGCATCTATGCCAAACATTCCTTACATATTAATAATTACATTTCTCTATTACCAACAAAAATAAGTCACATATTCAGGAGTTTTGTAGAGAATCGCGTGATAACTCTTTCTCGTGCGGCAACTGTTTCTCTTGCAAGAACTGTTTCCCGTTCGATAGCTCTTTCCCGTGAGGCAACTGTTACATTCCAGCATACAGTCGGTTGTGTTCGTATGAAAAAGCAAATGCAAATGCCTTCTTCTTCTTCTTCTGGTTTGATGCCATTTTGCAGCACAAAGTAGGCTCTACATGGCGGCCAGTATATTTGGTGGAGGAGGAACCCGGGAAGAACAACCGGCCCACAGGAAGCTACAGAGATGCTTTCTCACATACCCACATTGGCCGAGCCCGAGACTCGAACCCACGCGAACTGATTTGAGATGTCAGTGATCTGTAAATGCGCAAATACCCACCTATTATGCTTTTTTGTGTGGAGCCGCACTGTCTCAGTGTTTAGCGTGCCGAAAGGGTGTGGGTTGGAATCCTGCAATAGGATCAGCCCCAGTTGGCTACCATGGCGTGTTCTTGGGAAAGGCACTTTGCCTCAGCACGAAATAACATGGTTACGCTGTAAATAAGCAAAACGATTATATTTTTATTTGTAATTGTTTATTTAAAAAAATTTAAAGTTATTTACCGTCGCAATAAACTTTTATTACTGTGTCTATCAGTCTGTTATTGCATGGATTGATAGGTTTAATTTACAAATTTTTGGAATAATTCCGTTATATAAATGAAATAAGGGATTTGAATGAATAATGTAGTGAATCGTGTTGCTTATGTTGGTCTTGTACATACGTTGTTATTTTCTTCATAAACTGCCACGATACTTATCTCTTTCGTTACCATTTTTGTTGAGTCTTTACTCGCTAATAAATTGTTTTTATTATTTCTGAGACATTAAGTAATTAATTAAGTTATATTTATTGTTTGCCTGTATGATTAGGACATTTCAGATGCAGATATTATGGCGCCCTCTCCTATCATTTATGTATTTATTTGCATTTTAGCGGCATGTTTGAAAGTAAGTTATGAGGCCTTGTAGCTCGATTCAGTTTATTTGCTGTACATATGGCAATAAAACATGTTTACACCAACGCAAGGTTGTTTTTCACATAATGATAGCAATATTTTAATGTGCCTTGCATGTTATACAGTACACATAATGATAGCAATATTTTAATGTGCCTTGCATGTTATACAGTACACTTTTCTCGGTTTTAATTGTACTCATTAATACGCACGCCATTCGTGCGCAAATCTCCGTTTCTCGTCTTCAAAAGCGAAGCTCTGATCAGCTTTAGAATACTCGTTATGATAAACGTTACCTTACGAGCAAAACACCGACACTGAGAATGTGATTCGTTAATTTTCGTATGCCGGACAATGAGTGAAATATGACTTATGAATTCCGGCATAATTTATTCACTGGAATGTCCGGTTACACTTACGCTTTACAATTAATGATAGATGCGAATAAAACATGACATAGGCTGTTCTATCATGTTTTCCAAATGTAAAACATCTGACAAGAATGAAACTGCGCTGACTGGGTATGGCGGGGTATTACCGCCATAATTCTATGCATGTATACTCTGTTAGTATATGCCATATATTCTATTGTGCATTTTCTATTAGTATATGTCATGTATTCTATTGTGCATTTTCTATTAGTATATATCATGTATTCTATTGAGCATTTTCTATTGGTATATGCCATATATTCTATTGTGCATTTTCTGTTAGCATAGATCATGTATTCTGTTCTGCATTTTCTATTCGTATATGTCATGTTTTCTATTGTGAATTTTCTGTTAGTATATGCTATATATTCTATTGTGCATTTTCTATTCGTATGTGATAAATATTCTGTTTCACTTTTACAGCGTATGTAGAATGTACATACAGGATTGCATTTTGACACATATGCTAATATTTATTACTGAATTTGTTAAGTGTGTTACAATACTTTACTTTCGTTTCTTCAAATGCCATGTGAGTGATTTTATGTGCATTTTATTACACACGTTACTGTCTTGAATCGTGTCTTTCCAGTTCTAATATTTCTAAATGCAATTTACAGATTTCATTTTATAACACACTGTTAAGAATCACACTGGTAAAACATTCTCATACCGAAAGTTACAAATTTGCCCAGTGAAAGTTGCCAAGTTGGCTGTTAGCATGACGCAAGATTCAATAGATTAATATCCCTTTATGACAACAGGGGGCGCAGTGATACTCGAATAAAAACAGTGATGCGGGTCGGAAATATTGCACATTCTAGTCATTGTTTTATTTCTTAAATGAATGCCCATATTACATATGAAGAATTGCGAAGACTACACGCTTCAACTGCCCGTATTTCATATGAAGAATTGCGAAGACTACACGCTTCAAATGCCAGTATTACATATGAAGAATTGCGAAGACTGCACACTTCAAATGCCCGTATTACATATGAAGAATTGCGAAGATTACACGCTTCAACTTCACCGTGCATGATTAGTTTCCCGGCTTTTTATTCATGTTTTTTTTGGTGTTGTAACGTCATTGTTTTTAAATTAAGAATCATATCGCGTATTGGTTTTCAGGGCAGTTGAAAACCGAACACTCTTCCCAATCCTCCAATACCCCTCCCTCCCCTCTCTATCTCTCTCATACGTCGTGGCCTTTCGATAGACAAGTATATGAAATCATGGACATATATTAGAAAGATAGGCCCTTGCTGAAATAAATAGTAAACGTGACTACAGTACTTATCAAAGGCATTCGACTCGTTTTGTGGTCAGAAATGTACACTTTTATTTCTATAAGCATGTTCTAGTCTGACAAAGCAGCCATTTAATTTAATGTTCCCATACATAATCTAAATCATCCGCTTCAAACCAAACGATTCGTCGATTTTTTTGTCAGGCTGATTACATGATTAATTCACAAGAGAGCATCATATGATAGATTCGATATTTTTTTAGCGTTTTGCAAAATCTTTATGATACAACGATGTTTAATCGGATTATAAGGATAAATTAATGGATATACCGACTTTTCAAAATATATCCAAAAATAAGACCTAACCAAATAATTTTTGTGTTCAAGTTGCAGTTTACGTGAAATGTCTCGAACAAAGTAAGTTAAATAAAATTACAATTAATTTAAAGAAATCTGAGTGCCAGCATAGGTTCTCTTTGTGCAACGTGACGTCAGCTTCCGGTTGCTAACATTTAGAAAGCACCGATTAAAGCAAATTAATCGGAATTTACGACTCTCAGAAGTCACGTGACTAAAATATGTAACTTCCTCCCGCATTCCATGGACAAAATGCGAAAAACCTGTCCTGCCGTTACATATTTTTGCAGTACCATAGACTTATGAAAACCTTTGGTAAATTTCCAGTCAGTAATTTAGAGCGAGCTATATATACAGACAGAATGTACGGACGGACAGAAGGAGCCATTAAATCCCCCACCACCGAAACTTATTCTAGATGATGCTTTACGTGTATATTTACGTGAGTATCTAGTGATTCTCCGATTTTGGTGAGATTGCATTTAACAATCATTGGGCCTCGTTCAGCCTGTTAAGAGGAATAAATAAATAAATAAATAAATAAATAAACAAGTTTTAAATAATGTGTATGTCAGTTTGCATAACGGGATTTTTTGTCTTGCTACATGCAGCAAGCTAGCCAATACTTGTGGGTGGAATAGGGGATCCGTGACTATGTCCTCTATGCTTAGAATCTTTAGTAATACTGGACCCATGACAGTTATTGCTCTTCGTTGATAAATCTAACAGTTTCGTCTGTTGTTGACATGGGTCGTTACAGTAATGTCCCATTATGACAACGATGGCGATGATTACAATATTCCAGCTTGCATTGTGCTTACGTAATAGTTTTAACTGTCACATTGTAACTTCTACGATGTTGTATTTTTACTGTTATGGCGATTAACGTCTAAATCAAATGAACTGTCGGAATGCAAGTAGGATGAAAATTACTATATGAAATTTCACTACTCCAATATCACGCCTATCAAAGTTAGAAAGAAATTCTTGCAGACATAAAGATGCAATCTGGAATACACATAATATACACATAGACAATGAAAAATAGAATAATGCAAACTATAAAATACACCGTATACTGGGGCCCCGAGTGGCCGAGTGGTCTAAAGCGCTGATCGTTACGGATCACTGCCATCTCACCTCTGTCTGCGTGGGTTCGAGTCCAGGCTCGGCTAACGTGGGTACGTGAGAAAGCCTGCCAGTAGCTTCTCGTGGGTCGGTGGTTCTTCCCGGGGTTTTCCAGGGTTCTTCCTCCACCATTAATACTGGGCGCCATGTATAGCCTATCTTGTGCTGAAAAATGGCGTTAAACCCTATAACAACAACAACAACAACAACACCGTATACTAATAGAAAATGCAAACTAGAATAATGCAGACATGCAGTATATACTAATAGAAAATACATATCTACATGCATACAACTATGTCGCAAATCCCGCTCCATAGACTGAGACTTGTCGTAAACAGCTTAGGTAACCTTTAAAAAAAATACGTTGTTTTGTTCCGCATTTGTAAAGAACCAGCTGTTAAAAGCGGCTAGTGCAATTTTATTATTATCATCATCATCATTATTATTATTATTATTATTATTAGTAGTAGTAGTAGTAGTAGTAGTAGTAATAGTAGTATTGTTGTTATTACAATGCAGACAATTTCTACACAGGACGGACGGGATTCGGATCCGGTTTCGAAAATAATAGGAAACAAGTGTTATCTGGCTAGTTGGCATGTCTCTCGTTATTAATCAATCGTACGCAATGACGAATTAGCTCCTTCCGTAGTTTTAATGATTTAATACGTTTGGGAAGGATATCCATTGTACGCAATGACGAATTAGATCGTTTCCATAGTTGGAATGATTGATTATTAAGATTCGGAATCATTTGCATTTCCTTTGATTTGTTTTAGTTTAAAAGATTTGTCTCTGAAGTGGCTTCTATACGGAATTAAAGCACATTGACAATATAAGATAGCAATTTTTGATGACTGAGAACTGATTTTAGGAAAATTAACAGATTCGCCCTAGTCTATGGACAGAATGATGAAATCTAAGCTAAGAGGATAAGACGTGCACTAGGGTCGAGCCTTGTGGGGTCGCTAGGCATAAATCTTATTCTCCAAGGATTAGAATTCCCCTGTTTCGGGATATTCCTTATCTGGTGGGCGAAAACGTTCCTTGTCATCCACAGAAAGGCAGAGAAAAGCCACTTCGCAAAGTTCTCAAAATAATGCGTCGTTTTCAAATCAAATTCACATAAATGACATTAGCAACGACATCTTGTAAAAAAGTAGCGAAATACATTTGTTTGATAATGTAAGGATAAAATGTGCATGTATCCAAATTGGATCTTGTTTGTATTATCTGATATCAAAAGTCTGTATGGCTTTGTGAAAACCTACTATAACATGTTGGTCTCACGCAGACCTTGTGTCTCAAAATCGGAGTAAATATGATTTCAGTAAATTCATAATTTCTAATGAGTTTTACCTAAACACGTGGTAACAGCTGAAAATTTAAAATGTTCTTGTTTGTATACGATAATGACTTTTATCAGTACAAATAAAATCGTTGAAAAATATTAGATTCAAGTTATATTTAAGTTGTTTTGTTTTGTTTTTACTGTTGTTGTTTTTGGTGGACTTTGAGTTTTTAATTAATAGGTAAACAATAGTTAACTTTGCTTTTTAGTTTAGCGGGTTTATTGTTGTTTTAAGTTCGCTCGATCACATCCGGATGAATTAATACTCATCACTTTCTTTTCTTCTCAAAGCACATTGGACAAGATTTATTTACATACAACTCAATGGCTGAGATGATCTCCACGCTGTATGCATGCTTCCTTTTGTTTGACATTCAGTATATTGTTTCTGTCATTTGACCTCCGTGTTTTTGTGCAATCCGTTAAACAAGATTTCTTGCACTTATGTTTTCCACGGAGAATTATTGCCTTTGTATAAGACTAATTAACCTGGATTAATTACTGTTGTATAAGACTAATTACTGAGATTAAGTACTTGTGTATAAGACTAATTACTGAGAATAAGTACATCTGTAATAGACTAATTACTAGAACTCATGACTTGTGTATACGTTTAATTACAGAGACTAATTACTTGTGAATAAGTTTAATTAGAAACATTACTTTTAAGATAAATTACTGAGACTAATTACTTCTGAATAAGATCAATTGCTGAGACTAATTAGTTGTGTACAAGTCCAAAGTGTGTCAACTTTCCATTTGTTTCTTGGATCATAGGTGTCGATCACTGAATTGGAGACATTTTTTAAATGATTTCCGCACCCAGAATTTTAGTCATATTTTAGCACTGGATAAAATGTCAAAACATGTGATTTTAGAATAATACCATTCACTAAATTTTACTCGTGTATTCGCATAAATGCCCTAGATCTGCTGTTGCATAATGGACAGACAGACACGGATCGATGCTATTTATTTCGACTGATGATTTCTAACAACAGCTGTAGACTCTGCTGTTCGTAGTAAGCTGCGTCTCATACACAGATAAATACGGCATTATGACAGGATGTAACTACAAAATTACTTTTAAGTAAGACAAAATGCTTATCGATTATTTGAAAAATTAAACGGCCCATATTAGTATCTTGTTTATCAAATATCACGTTTTTATGTACGTCTTAACACCATTATCATGCACGGACAAATTAAAATTTTGCCTCTGAAACATATCCTAGATTTGGAAATCAAATTTATCTTAACTCTCATTGACTTGTGCCCCCCCCCCCCTTCAATATGAGCTTAAAGGCTTTCAGAGAAAATGCTATCATATTGTCTGATAATTTTCCTGTTGCCCACTAGCATTGCCTCGTGTCCTAGTATTGGCAGGTAAGAATGAACTTAGGTTACCAAGTGCACCTGGCAGATAAAGGTTTAGTTGGAGAAGTGCAGTTAGAGAAGATACATTTATTCAAGGATAACAATTCGTCTGTTCAAACTGCATAAGCTCTGGTGCTTTTCAAAACCGTTCACTTTCGTGTTGGCATGATGGGGTTGCCATTACATGCAAGATTTACTCAACTCCAAAACAAAGAGCTCGCCAACATGTAAAAACTACGCATCTCCAAAACTGAAGATTTGTCAACGCAAGTGTGCTATTTAAAATGGGCAATTTTCCGTTTTGCAAAACACAGGTTAAGAAATTTTTATCAAGCATTTTGCGTAGTTCAAATTACTGTAAACAAATACATATGAGATTGACTTTATCAAATCATCACAACAAAATACGTAAAGGGGCCAAGTGTTTAGAACTATTTTGTTAGACGACCAATACATTTGCGTGGCAGCCAAACTTTTCGGCGTAGGGACAATATCCTAAATTGTAGAGTAAATAACAAAACAAAAGAGGTGCTTACATAGCTGCAGTGGAGTAGAGTGCTTGTCTGTAATTCACCAACATTCGGAAATTTTCATCTCTTTTCGAAAAGAAACCATTATACCAGATGATAGGCAATATGTATTGCCTTCGAGGAAAAATCGGAGGATATTCTGATTGATTCGCCTATGCATAGACCGTCTTGTCAGCTCTAGCACCTATCTTACGTCGTTTGCAGCTTTATGGCACTAGCTTCCTTTCAGGCAGAACGTACTATCAGAGTGATATCCTGTTTGAGATAATTCCCGCTTTGAAGTAGTGATTAGAATACTTTCCTGGGGGATGGAAATTCAAAAGTATATGTCAGGGATTGTTTGATGTACACTGAAGAATTTATTGCGCCTTTTCAAGTCACTGTGACAATTCCTACCAATATCACTGGCCGAAATGTAGCCAAACTAGTCATTGCTTGGAGGATGCTAACGAAAGAGAGACTGTTTGGGAAGTTCAGAAAGTTATGATCTCATAAACATAAAACGAAATCTTCTAGTTAATTCTATTGTTAAACTTAACTGTCATTTAATTAATTCTTTTATTTAGCAAGTGTGAAATGTATAAGCTGTGGTTTTCGTTAACGACCTTAACATCGAATATATTCCATCATGTGAACAAAATACGTGATTTTTTTATGAGTGGAAAAGCCACGAATTAAAATATGTCTCTTTTTTGTTTACTGCAGGATAAAATAAATTCTGGTATTTGCACAAGAAAAGAAAATTTTCTTTTTATTATGTACCAAAGTTGCTCCTCAGTCGCAGCTTAGAAGATTATAAGTCACTATTCAGCACAGCAACCCAAACTCCTTTTCGTAAGTTCAATTCAGTTTCAATGGATTTCCGGTCTGATCATAAACTACCAGCTATTCAAGAGAATGGTGTTTGGGAAGACCAAACATGCTTAGTTAATTA
This sequence comes from Megalonaias nervosa, assembly GCA_016617855.1. Taxonomy (NCBI): domain Eukaryota; kingdom Metazoa; phylum Mollusca; class Bivalvia; order Unionida; family Unionidae; genus Megalonaias; species Megalonaias nervosa. The sequence goes on along the minus strand of JAECUM010025848.1, from coordinate 14,725 downwards.
TACTTTTAGCATTTTGCAAACTATTTTACCTTTCCTGACAACAAAGCAAGTCCGATTGAGCGATGCAACATTGTTGGCTGTAAGGTACAATGGAAATAACCTCGTTAAAAATAATTAAAAAACAATTGGTAACGAGTCAGATATGTTCGGCAAATATAATTTCCATCCCAGAAAGGTAATGCAGTTTCCATCCCAGAAAGGTATTGCAGTTTCCATTTATTGCTTAAGCATACAAAACGCTATTTCTGTTGCTGCAAATGTAATTTCTGTAGGGTGCTGGTTCGAATCCCACCATTGGATCAGCCAGGGTCAGTTACCTTGAGCACACACATGTGAAAATATAGGCATAAAAAGTGCGAAATATTTCATCGGTAATTTTTTTCAATAGTTCACAGTGAAGTATAATAAAATAAAACTGTAGTAAAAGTTGCAGGTGTACTCCTGTCGTTCAGACGTGTATTTCCAGCTATACATTTATACGGAAATCGAACACAGAAATGTTAGTACTAAATAATTACTCGGTGTTTTTGTAGGCCACTGTAAAATACTATAACACCATGGTGTTTATATCCCATGAGTTGATGTTTTTTTAGGAGTTTGAAAAACATATTTTATATGCCACCATGATCATCTACTAAATTTGGAAAACCATCAATTATTGAAAATATTACTTCAAATAAAATTAAAACAACAAATTAGTATCATTTTTCTAGGCCACTACCACGGCAGTTTTCACTGTCAAACATCACACATTAAAAAAAATAATATCAATAACACATATGGAAAATAATCATGGTTAGACTCGAGTGTGCCGTTGGTAGTTTTGATATATTTATATTGCCTTGCGATATAGTTATGAAAATAGCTCGCATTTATTTGATACAACAGTAACTTTAAAAATTGCTTGATTGTTTAAATGTTTAAAAGTAGGATTTAACACATCTTGAAATAAAGACTTTGTAAAAGCTTTGATTCCATTAACTAATATTGAGTGGAACAAGAGTAGGTGCAGGAGTAGGTGGAACATGAGTAGGAACAGGTATATGAGTATGTTGAGCAGAGAAATGTAGAACCACTTTGTTACCACATTTACTACACACAGAGCAAGAATTGTCGCATTCTAACCAAAACGTGTGGCAGGTGTCACACCTGTTACTTTAAACAATCATTTTAGCCTTAATGATATCTTTCTGCTAACTTTGGAACTGATATTTTCAGTGTTATTTCTGAAGTTAAGATCCCTGTCCGTTAAATATACTACTATCCGTGTTCTTTAACTTTCAACGCTTTCCAAAGGTTTGTGCAATTTAACCTCTCTTTGAGCATGCGTTTCATTGCTGACATACATTTTATATACTCGTATCCTGTTTGTTTTTTCATTGATTTCAACGTCTAATTTTATAGATAATATTTCATATTTTTATAACATATTAAAGCATTTTTATAACCACTGTATTCTGTCTTGCTGCCGAGTCCATAATCTTCGTGCTGCAGATAGAGATTCGACATTTTGAATCCTTCTAGTGATAATCTATACATGTTTCTGCTTTCTTGCTTGCCGGTCAAATGGTTCCGATGGTTCAAATGATACTTGCCGGTCAAATGGTTCCGATGGTTCAAATGGTACTTGCATGGCTTTTTTTTTCGGGAACTGTGATTGTCTGCTTGACGTCAACTATCGGTTCTAGTGGATAATGAGGCCATCTTTCTTCTGTATCTCTAAGTCTGATTGTTCTATCCTGAAATTATCGTGTAATTATATAATTAGAAGCCATAGCATTTGATCAGTATTCACTGAACCGATACTTGGCAATGCAATTTATGGTTGCGATTCGAGCTTTTCCAGCCTGTCACTTATTGTCCTATGGCTATTAATCTCTTATGGTGATGTTTTAATAAAAAAAAATATGGCTCGTATATACTTGATATTCGCGGTTTGTTTATATCAGCGTCAACAATAATATAATTACTATCTTTAATTTTAAAATAATTTTTCATCCATTAGTCTTGGTCTTTATCTTTTTATAAACCACTTTTGACATTATTTTCGTATTAATTGAGTATTTATCTCTTTTTGAAGTATTTGGCGAGGAGAATCATAACCGTCATTATAAATATTTCCAGTTAAAAGATCTTTAATCGGTGCATTATTAATTAGTTCATCGCAGTCATCTTCATCAAAAAAAGTATTTTCAAATAGAATACTACCATACAAAATACCTACCGGTAAGTAATAAAAAGGACTAAAATTAACTGTTTATTTCAGAAATATAAATGGAACAGAAAATAACCTCCACTTCAAAGAGAACAAGTTATAAATTTCAGACTGAAAATAATCAACAATACAAAGCAATATTTATCACATAGTAGGTATAGTTTTCCTATAGTATGTGCAGTTTCATAATTTGATATTACCACACGTTAAAATATCACTTTGATTCTGATTGGTCCTAATAAGCCCATGAAATTATTGTGCAGTATTCTTTCTACCGATTGGCTCCGATCGTAGGAAAACTTTTTTAACCCCGCCTTCTGGAATTTTTTGTTTTCAGTGAACATTTTAGGCCGCCATTTTTCGATTCGACTCGCAAAAGGGAATTGGGGAAAAATGGCCTCGTCTGTGTCAATATGGCCAATTTACCCTCATAGGGTTTTGTTATGTCTTGTATAACATAACATGAAAAATGGCTACAACCCTTTGACAAGAACAATAACAACAAGTAAAACTACGAGTATTGCTCAGTTGATATCGGGTGGGGGTGGAGGGACGGTATATCTGTAGCATGGAATGCACCCTATATACAAGCGTGGTTTAAATGCGAACTTACAGAAGTAATTAAACTAACATTTGTTCACAGAAGAATGTAGACGTAAACCTGTCTCCCCAACTGACAGAACTTTATCCAACCACAGCATATTTACGTGGTAAATATGCGATGCAACTCCGACTCAAAAAGAGATTTGTTTATGTCTTCTGTACAGTCTAATGTTCCAAATCAAATACTGCAAATATCCGGTCTCAAATACATTACAGTAAATATGTGAATTTCTGCATCCAGTAATCTTCTTTTCAGAAAAAATATCGCAACAATGTAATGTTTAGTTGTGATGTGGCATTTCAAGGTAAACACTGGCACTGTGTAGAATATGCCTACTCAAAACCGGTACTGTATAAACAAAGTGACATCACACGCATTGGACATTTTGTGTTGAAAAATGACTTTGTCTTTTGTAAAATGTTCTGTTTATTGGGATGGACGCTTATTCTTTGATTTATAGTTTGCAACAATGTATAATATACTTTTACTATTTCAACTTTGTTTTGTACAGCGTCTGTCAGAATGAACGAAAATATTATTTCTTCTTTTTATCTAAATAATTTCTACTGAAATAAAAACTATGTGATGAAAAGAATCTCAAATGGGTAATGATTTAATATTAAATTTATGAAACTCATTAATAATATCCAGCTTTTGCTCGCCAAGGCTCGCAAAAGCTGGACATTATTAAACTCGTTTCATAAATTCAATATTAAATCATTCCCATTTGAGATCCTCTATATTCGGTTTAAAAATGGACACATGTGTGAAATCTTTTGGTTAGGAACTGCATACATTACAGTGAGGTAGTAGATTTTTTATGCAACTTTGCTTGAGATTGTTTAAAAGCTTTTAAGGACACGTTCATCTTCAGTAAAGTTGGTGACATTTCTGATTAGTAAGCTATCTAGTATAGATAGTACAAATGTGGCGCGTTAAGTGAAAATAATGCGAGTCACGTGGAATTGAATCTCAAGGTTTTCAACCATAACAGATGCAAGAATGTGAGGAATATCATTGGGAGAAGTGTTACTACTCATGTGTGTTAGAGTTTCGTTTGTGCGGTGACTTCATTTATTATACTGTTAATGGTCATTATGAAGTATTATAGATAGGTAACATAACAGATTAAATATTAATAGAAAAGGTGAAGATGGAAATGTTTTAGGCTTTCGCCGAATGTCCGTAACATGCGCCCTTCGTATAAAGTAAATAACAAAATGGTTGTGCCCACTTTCATGAAGTCAATAAACATTTAGTGATAGACATTATAACCAAAACAGTTTGGCTAACTTTACAAAAATGTATCGCAATCGATTATAACCAAAATAGTTTGGCTAACTGTACAAAAATGTATCGCAATCGGTTATAACCAAAACAGTTTGGCTAAAGGTATAAAAATGTATCGCAATCGGTTATAATTTCAGTGAGAATATTAGGTTTCTTGGTATGTTTTACTCAAGAGACAAAAAGGCAACACAGAGTATGCTTTTACTAATATCACTTAATATCAGATGATATGAAGCGACAATATAGAAGAAGTAAAGTAGATGCACAAGGGTATTAATAACATTTTTGTACCCTTTTGATGATAGAGCTGAAGAGCTGTAGCATTTACATCAAACATATGGTGAAGTTTGTTTTAGTTTATCCATAAATTTATCTTGTCGTCATACACGGGCAAAGCATCCTTGTTTACAGCCATGTTATATAGCTCATTCTGGTATAAGCATTATTTATCAAACAATCTTTGTAGACATCACATTTTATTCTTTTCCTGATGATACATTTCGTAATGCCCATGCATATGTTTTTTTGGGGGTTTTTTTCGTTCTAGAGGAAGTTTTCCCTCAAGTCCACAACATTCTTCAATAAGTGTACCCTGCATTCATTTTTTCCAACAATCCAAAACACTTTCTTCTTTACAATCGGTATTTCATAATATTATCTTTCTTGTATATTATCTTTCTTGTAATCGCTTATGTCCTAAACTCAGTGTTCTCTTTCATGCATTTGTAAAGGCTGTCCATGAATGCATAACGAGCCTGTGTCTCTCAGTTATAATGTTCTATAATGAATCTGTGTCTGTCGGTTATACTAAAATGTAAACACCATGTATATTGTTTTAGTTTTCAGTAAAATTCATAACGTAGCCATTTCAGTAGCTCACCCATCGTAAATAGGTTTCATTACTTTGTGTTTCATTCCTTATACTAAGTAAAATCAAATTGTCATCTAGTATTATTATTTAGTATTATTATCTAGTATTATTATCTAGTATTATTATTTAGTATTATTAATCTTTCTGATGTTAGAAAAAGAAAATTATCTGAACATTATTTCACAGTTGTCTTCTTTTCTAGCTAGTTTCCATACACAGATGTATTCACAATTAATTGGGTTTTTAGTTAGTTCTTAGTTTATTTTTATGTTAAATTTGCTTTTTATTTAATGAGTGGCTCATACCAAAGTTCTTGATGAAAGATGCTACATATCATGTTAAACTTTGATCTTTATTTAACATACACTTTTAAATTTCGGGAATGATTTACATATTTTTCTTCTTTTTCAATACACATTCTATTTGTACCTTTTTGATCATCTATCAACTGTTTTTGCAATGGTGATAAATCTTCCATCATCGCTGTTACTTGTTCTAGTGCTAATGGGTAATGAACAAAATGATCACGTAAATATGTTGGGACTTCGAAATCTTTATCTAAGCACCACCTGTTTTGTTGTCATTTTTCCACTTAATTAATTTGCATTCAATTGCTTTAGTTTGCCTATTGGTTTCCCACATAATGTTTTAATAGGCATATATTGTCATATGGACGAGTCATTGAGGTTATTAGTATATACCAGTATATAGGTTATTAGTACCATTGACCTTGATTGATCATATTCTCCGTAATTTATAACCTTAAACCATCCCATCCCCACTCCCATCAATAGTACTCATGATTTGATTTAGCATATCTTTTTGGTATCATACTTATTCCTCCTCCTCTATCAAACTTAGTCATTAAAACATGCCATAATTAGTTGACATTAAACTATGATCATGAGCTTATTCTGGTGAACTATATAAACATGTTGATCTAGTTATGGGTTATAATTCTGAATATAGAAATATTTCTAAATTCTTCAGACATATCACACAACATTAAAATATCTTTTTCCGTAAAGGTCGTGAATGTCACCATGAAATGCTATTTTTTTTTTAAAAGTATTCCGTGATATTTTTTACATACTGGTTGTCTTCCTATTTCATTCACTCACTTCTGACACTGGAATAAACTTTCACATTGGTGGCAGTTTGGATTCTTTGAAAACGTGTCATTACTTGAATATTTTGCAAGTCCATTCATTGAATCCCCCATAAGCAATAAATAGCTACAAATCAAATTTTCCCTTTTGATAAAATTATTTTTAATTGTTGGAAAGAGTAACTAAAAATAAAAATGAAATATAGCTTTCGCTATTATTTGGTCTTATTCTTACCGTATATACTTGCTTATAAGACGAGTTCAGCTGCAAAAACATCATGTGCCGGCATATCTGAGTCTGTGCAATTTGTTTGGAGTAATCAGTAGAACCATCAACATAGACCCTGGTCCGCATTATGCTATGGCAGATCAGGCTCTTTGTATTTTGCTGCTTGACTCGACGAATAAGCAAGTATATGCGGTAGTTTAACAGGATCATTTTAACCAGATGGGAATCATTACCTTCAGAATTGTGATCAAAACATTTAATTCAAATGGCACTAATAATTTCTTTTTCATGAATATGATACACGTTGAGAGAAATAAAATGCTTTTCTTTTAATTTTTTTATTGTTTTATATTTATTTATAAAACTTCTATCAGCATTGTTCATTGACCTAGTTTATTTATCAACAATATCTACTGTTTATGATTAATAACATGCTTTAATGCAATTTATTTTCTTCTGAAACTTCTGGTTCAATGTATTTACGCTCAGCCGTAACTTAGTTGCGAGAACCTAATGAGAAATATTTGTCTGTTTTTTCCTTTACAACTTTTAATTTGTTTTTAAAAACCACAATACATTACAAAGCGGAAATTTTAATTTACTATGATACATTCTAAATGGAACCACCTTCATGCATTACGTCCATTGAATAATTTACCTGATTACGCAATCTCTTAAATGTTAATTGATCGGAAAAACATTTAAACACTTATTTACAAAATATGCTTTCAAGTTGTGTATTTATTTATTAGAGATGATATGAGCCCTGATAAATTAATCACATAATAATGAGAGTTTGTTCCGTCAAATAGTGTCAGCATGTCGACATACGAGTCTTTTCTCTTTCTGTTTAATTCTAAGCGGTCTTGTCTGGTGTATATCATATACTTTAATTGCTTCGCTAGTTTCGTTCATCTACGATCTTATAAATATTCACTGTTACATCAAATTCTTTGTCAAATTATCAGTATCTTGTATCTGTATTGGGCACCAATGTTTTAAAGTTATCAAAATTATTTTGAATGTTCATTGGGAAGGAGGGAGAATATGTCCGTTCTGGTAATACTCTGCATGGCCTTTCTCTGATATGTCGGCATGCATCAGTGTGTACTGTTAATGGATCTCTTTTTAAAACTTCTCAGTTTGTACCGACATTTTTCCTGTCCAAATTTAGTGTGTAGATTTTTTAAATAATCTTTCAGTTATCTTTTACGTTTAATTTCTCTCTACGATGTTTAAAGCTTTTGTTCTGTTATACCAGTTTTGGTGAGTTACATATGATCTTATGTTTTTTTGATGATATTAATTTTTTAATTGTTGAAGACAAATCTAACTGAACTTATAATGAAGCAAATTCTCATCCTTCTACTTTTTATGTTTCTGAGGTAGATCTCTATTGCATTAAAATATTTATACAATTTATAATTGGTTCGTCCGTGAAAAAATGTAAAATCAATTAATATCGCGTTAATTTATTCCAAAATCTTTTCTACCATTATTATTTTATCATCGTTCTTACTACTTTTAAAGTTCTTTTCCTAGTTGGAACGCATATTCAATCTCCTGCAAAATTTCCTTCTTTCATTTCCTCATGTATTGGTGCATGAATTATCCTAATTATTTATTTTATTACTATTGCTTTCGATTAAATAATTATTGTGAAGTTTAGTTTTTATGAGAAAATTATGAACCATTACTTATTATCTTTCCAAATTAACATGAGAATTGTCCCTTGATTCTTTTCTCTTGAAACTAAATCTCCTCCACTATAGTATCATTTTAATTTATCATATTTATACCCATTGTACCTTGTTTGTATTTTGTATTTCGTTTATCCATTTTATCAGTTGGTGTTTTCCTTTTACACTTAACACCCGATACTATTAATTTGTATTTTGTGTACATTCTTTTACAAATGAATCTTTCACTGGAATCAAGTCGATAAATTTGCCTAAATAAATAACAGATGAGTAATATCATATGTATTACTATTATGATCCAGAAAGTCCAGTTGATTAAACGTGACAGAAAGAAAATGAAATAAATACGGTGACTGGAAAGAATGCCTACACATTACACGTGGAAAAAAGAATAACATTTCCATACAAAAGAGTTATGCATATGACAGTGATTCTTCATTGCATGCTCATAATAATTGATTCGAAAGAAAACGATAAGGATAACAACCGAAATAAATATATTTTGACTGTGATAAGTATTATCGCCAACTATGGTACAGCATGGTTTTGTTTTGCTTGGGGTTCTACTGCACAGTAACACATGTAATTAATTTAGTGTCGAGGCAATTAGAGTAAAGTGGCTTGCAAAGGTTGGTTCGATTGCAGGATTCGAACCAGCACCCTTTCTGTCACGAGTCTTGCACATTTCGCCCTGAGACATCGCGTTTCTTTTCTCCAAGCATACATGGGCTGAAAGTCGTAATGAGATGATGTTATGCTATGGGTTAAAACGTATCTTTAACGAACTAAAAGCAATACCGATGCAGTTTGATGAAGAGAAAGAATTTTACAACAGGAAAGTTAAAGAGAATATTTCGTAGTTTATATGCACTGTTATAAAACAAAGCCTCTGTAATGGAAAGGTTTCATATAACTTTGAAAACTAGATTACGGAAGTATTTCACAAAAAAATGAAATCAGAAAATAGGTAGATATTTTGCCTAAAATGCTCAAGTGATATAATAACACTTATCATATGTCCATTATAAATAATTCCGGTCAAAGGAAACAATTTAAAAAATAGATCTAACGCCTGAAATAATTTATTTGGTTACGTATTTGCTAATGCATTTGGAAAACCTAAATAAAAGAAGGGTAAACAGTTTGAATTTCAGAATATAAATCTATCTTTAAAAAAGGGGTGCCCGCCTAGTTTTACACAGATGATTTTTCAAGTGAGAAAGGTGATATTAGATGATCCATATAAATCGGAAGGGTTAAATGAAGAGGTTATTAATAACTTATTTTACGAGGTGATTTGTCGCTATACGGCAATGGAGCAAATGTCGTAACAACAAAATTAAATAGTAAAATTTTCACTTTTTGAATAGGAAAGGTTATGATGATTTTTAAACTGTGGAGTCAGCTGAAAACATTGAGCCGCTAAAATGAATTAAAACACATCAAGACTTAGATTAAAACTGTTCAATCTTGCAAAATTATCTTGTTTGTCATATAACGACAACGCCTCCTCGTAAATATATATTTGTTCCTTTTAATGATTGATTAAATTCTGTGACAAAATACTCTGATTGCTGACAACCGATTCTGATTTTTGACTGTGCATATTGTGGTGATGGTGACCTAGAAAATCAATTAATAATGTTTGTGGTATTATTTGTGTTTAACTCAATATTTTCAATTATTGACGTCTTTCAAAATTGTTTTGATGATCGTGTTGCCCTAGAAAAATAAAATAGTGATGTTATGTCTCTAGAGCAGATAAAACATCGTAACTTTACGGCACTTCGAATTATAGAAGCATTATTTCAGGCTTAAGCGCTTCATAAATTTATAATGGTTGTTTTTGGAGCATTTGATTATGGTCTTCAAAATATAGTATACCTACTCGTAATTTTATCTCATCGTGCTTCTAATAATGTCCTACGGTTGATGCTGTATTGCAATCTAATGTCTTTTGATGAAATCCATCAATTATGATCACGATCAAATGAATTTTATTTTATTTCTTTTTCTTTCTGTTCATTTTTTTTTCTTCTCTCAGTAAATTCGTCAAGAATTTCCATGGATCATTAATTTGCAATTTTCTTAGGTTCCATCGAATTGTAATTTTATAGTAGATAGAAATCAGATACAACAAACTACTCTTGAAATGCTTTGGTTCAGATTAGAAAATCGATCATTTATATGGATATATAGAATCTACTCAGCTATGACAAGACAGTAAGAATCTATCTAATGGCAACAAGATTCCGTGAAATGCTAAGACTCCTGCAGTTTTGCTAGCAAATTGCTACTATTTATTCGAAGATGCTAGTGGCGTGGGGGGTGGGGGGTCTATCAGAGGTTTTTCTAGTGGGGAAGGGAATGAGAGATGTCTGGAGGTGCGATATTGTATAACATTTATATACCGGTATATGACTAAAAACAACATTTTTGCCGAAGTATGTGTCTTCGGGGAAGGGTTGTATTCATTCCTTATTTGTAATGCATCCAATTGGAAGGCTTATTCAGCTATCTGCATTCCGACGAAGAGTCCTTTGTGCAGAGAGGACACGATAGAGATGATCATTGCTGTTAGTAGCAGAGTCACAGTTATGATTGGAACGGGACAGCATTGTAGTCAAAGTATTTGGTTTGCATCTCCAGTGTCTCGGGCACGATCTCAAAAGGCGCTAAAATCTTGGGTCGCTGGTTTCCTTCAGTCACTATTTTTCTCGTTTGTTACTCTACGTCTCTATATTTGTTGTGGAGGTAGAACTAATATAAATTTTAATAACTTGTTGAACAACTGAAGTACGCAGTCCCCGCTTATGTTAAAGGAATGCGAGCGCAACCCCTTTTCATGGGCTGATGGGAAATCAAAAGAATTTCTGATGATTTGACACCTTGGCATGGAGAGTAAAAATAAATGCCAATTTTTTTTAAAAGCGCTCCATCATCCACGAACTCTACTTATCTGTGTACCTCCATCATTACAGCAGAAGAATAAAAATCTGCTCATTCTGACATTGATGAAGAAACCGTTTTTGTTTCTTTTGGGGTTGAGGGGTTTAGGGTTTTTTAAGAATCGTTTACGTGTTTTTCTGTGAAAAAGTCTTATATTCCCTTCTTGAAAAATAACTGAATAGATTTGCGGCGGAACCGAGATTTTTATCGTCGTGATTGATTTTGTGTATAAAAGACAAATCTTTTGTGTATATTTGTCCAGATATTATTAAAAACACTTTCCAGCCACAAAATCTGTTAATGCAAGCTAGGCTTATCAGATAAGAGCTGAAAACGCTAAAGGAAAAATGTTTGGAAACATATTGGAATTGGCATTTGCTGATCTTAACAGACCTGATCCCGTAAGCTCAGTTTGTTTTATTACTGATAAGAGTGTTTTGGCTCAAAAGTTACTGCTCGAATTCACTGCGTGTATAGGGTATTACAACACTAAGTTTCCTGCATGTTTTCTTCATTGTTCCAAATCTGTGATGGAGACCTGTACATTAGTTATAAGTTCTTATGTGCCAAGTCTACCTTACTTATGTTAGCCATTAACCTGAACACAACTTATAAAAATCAGATCTGGTTATGCCGCATTTCGAAGAATCATTGCATTTGAATGAAATGACTGGAACCGGAAGAATCACACATGTTGGTTGTGTTTTCTGCCTAGACTTCAATGCTGCTTTCTACAGAATGCATGTAACATTCTACAATGATTAGACAATCTCCAGACAAATTCAGAAAAGCTACGAATGATGTTCTGGCGTACTATCCATTGTAATAATACAACTTATGTTTTACGCGAGAACGATCAAAAAAGTATAGATTGATTCATTGATTGATTCATTGATTGATTAAAGAAGTCTAGATTGATTCATTGATTGATTCATTGATTCATTGATGTAGCTCACGTCCATGATCTTCAGTCTGATGGTAAATTAAAAATAATGGAGAGTATTCCTTTCAGTCTGATTATTGTTACGGATACAATATGATCATGATCTTTTCATGATAATTATTAACGATACGCTTTGTTTTTATTCTAAATTGATTAGGGCCCTGGTTGGCCGAGTGGTCTGAGGTGCTTGCTTTACAGATCACCGACATCTGACCTCTGTTTGTGTAGGTCCCAGTGTCCGGTTCAACAAGAGTGTGCATGTGAGAAAGCTTGCCAGCAGCTTCCCGTGTGTGGGCATGTGAGAAAGCCTGCCAGCAGCTTCCCGTGTGTTGGCATGTGAGAAAGCTTGCCAGCAGCTTCCCGTGTGTGGGCATGTGAGAAAGCTTGCCAGCAGCTTCTCGTGTGTGGGTGATTCTTCCCGGGATTTTTCCTGGTTCTTTTTCCACCAGATATACCAGTAGCCATGTATAGCCTATCATGTGCCGAAAAATGGCGTTAAACCCAAAATAAACAACAACAACTTAAATGATTAGTCATCTTGGTCAAACGATGATAGCTGCTGTCAGGTTAATACGCAAGAATGAAGGATTTTAAACGGTTTTTATGGTCTGAAGATCGATCATGCTTAAGCAGTATTTTTCTTCACTGAAATGCATGTTCGAGGAAACTTGGATTTATATCTGCTTCTCGATCAATGTGTATACACTTTGATGATTCACATAATTTGACAAGTGTCTTCACTTTAGAAAGCAAAAGCAGACATAGAACTGGACCGTATACATGCATGCAGTTGTCGTAATAATATAGTTGTATTTTTCTCTCCACAATCTATCAGCAAAGAAGGTTACAACAGCGAAAGCTGACTTGTCTTCTAATCTTTAAGTACTTAAATACGCGTGCTTCGCTATTTTAACTCATGCAAAATATTGTTGTAATGAAAACATCTGGCCGATACAATAGTTTGGGCTTGATGTAAGGTTTACAATCAATTTGCACTACATTATCGCGTCATCAATAATTACGTCATGACTTGTGTATTGAGTTAACCTATGTTCACCGTTGAAAGATAGAAACTCTCTGCAAAATGCTCATGTTATACAATACGCTGATAATTTTTGCTGTAACTGACGTTAATGGTGTCCAAAAATGAGCTTAGCTATCTATTATTGCAACAGTGTCTTAATAAAAGGGCAGCAACGTTTAGTAAAATTTACAAACGTGTACACGGTTTACAATTATAGTAACGATACCTTTTAATGATAACGATTAGAATCCCCCAGTCTACCCACTGACTGTAGTTATTATGTGCATGGCGTATCTTACACAGCTTGTGATCGTTTCGTTTGCTGTACGTAACTTCATGAAAAGATTCAGCATGCGAGATATCTTTGCTGAACCTATCTGACAACTTAATAAAACATACATAGGATCGTAGTGGTATTGTTTCCTACTGCTGTACATAAGCATATGATGAAACAAATAGATAATGCTACCGGATGTACTGTGTGAACTTACTGGATGCTTTTGTAAGATCTACAAAGACATTGAACGTTAGCTTCAAAACTTTAAACGGTGTTTCTGCAAAATGTAACGTTACTAATCAAATGTTCTGTTAACAAACAAGTTTTTTTCAAAGGTAAAAAATGTAGTTTAAATAAATTTATTTTGCAATATCAGTAAATCAGCCTGTTGTGTAATTTATATTACAAACGATTCTCGTCAACTTGGTCCTTTTGCTACATATGTCACATCATGTGTGAAAATCATACATACTTTAAAAAAAGAATTTACAAAAAAGAATCTTCAAAACAGTCCTCAAGAGCAGAAAGGTGGAAATACATATTTAATTCATCTGGATAGTTCCTGCATCACTGCCACGTGCATGTTCGTTTACACGTTTAATAAATTTGTAAACGTTTACAGTAGCTAACTAAACTAAGCCATTTACATGTTGAAGTCTTACTTAGTAATCAGTATTTCATTTCAAATAAATGACCGGATGTCATAGAAAATAAACAAAATTCCATTCTATGACATTTATGACGGCGTCGGTACAGTTGCATTCACTCAATAATAAAATCCCAAATTTTAACGATAACCTTTTGCATATAATTTCAAAGAAAGCATGTGGGTAATATAAATACAGACAGCCGATATCGAAATTTCAGTTAACGGAGTCTGCAAATTATCGTATTTTGTTAAAAGCAAACGCGGCTGGTAAAGAGGCATGATGCGGGTATAACCAGGGTAGTTCTGTCTCGTTCTTCTTCAGAGTTATGAATTAAAAATATAACCAGGATAGTCCACTCTCGCTTCTTTTCAAGAGGTTTGCTTTAAGAATATAAACGGTTTAGCTCTATCTCACTTTTCTTTAATAGACATGATTTAAGTTTATAAACAGGGTAGCTCTGTCCTGATTTTCTTTAAGAACCGTGTATGCAGTCGCCTAATAAGCTGAAAATTTAATTGTGTCTTAAATGTATGTTAGCAACAAAGATAAATACGGAATATAGTTTTGTGTGCAATTCTGTTTTGTTTCTTCTGTGATAACAATCGCGAATGTGTGAGATTGTGACATAATATAGTCTTTAATTAGAGTGAAACGTATGTCTAGAATTTTTTCTGTATTTCCTGTTTGTATAGCGGAATGACGTCATACTTTTCACAAGCGATTATAAGGCGTCCCAAGAGATGTTTGGGTCAATAAATCAAGTCTAGACATAGGTCGTATTCATTACATTATATTTCCGAGTTGTATTCTCAGGTTCAGTTTATTATAGTCAGATATATATATATATATATATATATATATATAT